>CM035818.1:45987025-46059525 GCA_020458035.1 Magallana ariakensis | reverse complement strand
ATGTAGTTATTCCTTTTATCTATGAATATGATTATAAATAATTAAATTTAAATCTTTAACGCCATTATTTATTTTTATTTCAACGTTACTGGAAGAACTATTTTGCGGAGGTAAAAATTAAAATATGATCACATGATCTAGTTTGACAGATGTTTGAAAAATCAGTTTTTGTACGCTACCGATTTATCGATGATTTTACATAAATCAGCAGCAATGTCATCTCCTGTGATGTTTTTAAACGTGTCCTCAAAGTCTTCGCCCGTCGATGACTCCCCTTCAAGCTGATTGTACAGAAGAAACGAATCAACATTGCCATGTGCTCGCCATGCTTGTTTTGATCATGTGACAGACTATTTTTCCGGCGTTGACAGAGACTTGTGTAGCACGACCTCTGGTGAGAGAATGATCAGAGCTACAATGGCATGCGATCGAGCAGTTTCTGTACTGTAGCTCTAACTTTATTGAAAATTCTGTTAATGTCATTGATAACCTTGTGTTTTAAACTATACAGTTTGTTCATGAAAACTTGTGTCTTTATTAAAGACATAAAATATTCAATCAGTCTCGATACTGAAATTCTTTATTTTTCAAGACATTGATCCAAACAAACAAATCTTGAATAAAAGTTGCATAAGCTTACAATGTACTATACAATCAGAAACTGAATTGAACAGAAAGTTTGTCTTTGAAATCAATAGACATCACAAAAATGCTACAAAATATGAAAACAATACAAACAATTCTAAATTATACATTCAAGTTGTCCAAACTTTCGCCTTAAAATTGATTACCTCTATTCTCGGAATACTTCAATATAGTGTATCTACTGCATTGTTTAACTGAGCTTTTGCAAAAACATCTGCATATTTGCATCGAAAACTTGTGACAAGTGTGAAGAGTCTGCTGTTGATGATGACGATGATCCGTGTGTCCGTCTCTTCTGCTGGTGCTATCAGCTTCAAGCTCAACAATCTTCGTTATGATGGACATAAGGGACTGAATTTGACGCTTGATAAAAAAAACAGATTCTTGTAACTTCAGTTGTATTGTCATACTCTCTCATAGTCGGGCGTGCATGGCCATCCTTTGCTAATGAGGTTATATGGTGAATTCACAAGTCTCGGTCACAAGTCTTGATCTCGGTCCCACTTAATAAATTGTGGAAAAGTGAAACAATGTTCAAAAGAGAGTCGAAATTGTATGGCACCTGAGATAGACTTATTTAAATTGTATGGCACCTGAGATAGATTTATTTAAATTGTATGGCACCTGAGATAGACTTATTTAAATTGTATGGCACCTGAGATAGACTTATTTAAATTGTATGGCACCTGAGATAGATTTATTTAAATTGTATGGCCCCTGAGATAGACTTATTTAAATTGTATGGCACCTGAGATAGATTTATTTAAATTGTATGGCACCTGAGATAGACTTATTTAAATTGTATGGCACCTGAGATAGATTTATTTAAATTGTATGGCACCTGAGATAGACTTATTTAAATTGTATGGCACCTGAGATAGATTTATTTAAATTGTATGGCACCTGAGATAGATTTATTTAAATTGTATGGCACCTGAGATAGACTTATTTAAATTGTATGGCACCTGAGATAGACTTATTTAAATTGTATGGCACCTGAGATAGACTTATTTAAATTGTATGGCACCTGAGATAGATTTATTTAAATAATATTTGCAGTGGTGTCAAAAATATAGCTCAAGTATTTTATAAAACGAATGATTTTTTTCTCATAGTGTCAACTCCATATGGCTTTCAAATTTTAAATCATTTAGGTGATGATTTTCCTAGTTACAAAATGTTATTATTTTGTTATACAGCTATCCATATCTGTACTGTAATTACATTGTTTTACAGTGGACTTCGGCATTGGGTCGTACTTGTATTATAACAAAAATTGTCAAATTATTGTAATTTTGCAATTAATACAACTTTTTCATTGCTTTACAGTGGATTGCGGAGTTGGATCGTATTACAACAAAAGTAGTCTTACCTGTGAACCCTGCCGTCCAGGGACTTACCAGGATAGGGAAGGACAGACAGTGTGCAAGGCGTGTCCCCCCAACATACAAGGCGGAGGTCTACTGGGGGCAAAGAGCACGAGCGAATGTTCCAGTTAGTGTGCTAAATATAAATTTAAAACATAATCATATAGTATATACACATGTATATGCATTCTAAGAATTTACATGTATGTGACATACAAGTAATTTGTTAATATGCAGAAAATTAAAATAGCGTGATTAAAATATATTTGTATATATTTTATAGTTTTATGTGGCCCTGGCACATACTCTTCTAGTGGACAGATTCCGTGTAAAAAATGTCCACGTGGAAAGTACCAAACGGACTATGGTAGAACCAGGTGCGAAGACTGTGGCGTGGGGTTATCTACAATACAAGATGGCGCCATGTCCTTCCGAGATTGTAGTACCAAAGGTTGGCATTTATTCTTTGAGATTAATTCAAATGCATTTGGAATGATGGTTCTTTTTTTTTTTAATCTTACCTGGTACCTTCTTTTTCCAGTTACTTGTGCTGCGGGGAATTTCTTTGATGTTCTGAAACACCAGTGCCTGCCTTGCCCAGTTGGGACGTATCAACCGACCGCTGGTCTCAACTTTTGTTACGCATGCCCAGTCAGTACATCCACAGATTTTGTGGGGTCTACAAATCAGTCCGATTGTAAAAGTGAGATATATTATCAGAGATGCATTTTTTTCTTTTGCTTAAAATTTATTCCACCCTTTTGACGAACAAATTATTGCAGCATTTTACCACTACTTGCAAATGTGTCTTCTTTTTACACCTTATATATCAAATACTTAGTTAATTTAAATTTATTTACATTAACCAGCTAGAATGATGGTTTATCATAGACATTTTGTAAGTACTTTCTTCGAGTAGTTTTTGTTTTGTGTATCAAAATAATAACCATTGTATAGCACAATGAGGATTGGCTTCATTAATAAGTGATCGAAAAGTGCCAACTAAAAACCTAGATAACCAATCGAACACAATCTTGTTTTGAATTAATTGGCGTTTATCATTTTTACAATGCAATATACAGCCAATGAACAAATGATGTGTATTTGCATCTGCATGAATAAACACAAGAGCTTTAAACAGATCAAGAATGCGGAGGTCAAATTGGTAAACTCCAGGGATACATCGAGAGTCCAAACTTTCCTGGAAACTACCCGAACAGTATACAGTGTACCTGGAAGATAAAACCCGGAAAGAAGCGACGCATTCTTGTAATCATTCCGGAAATATTCCTCCCTAAGGAAGATCAGTGTGGAGATAAACTTGTCATGCGCAAATCTAGTGAGCATTTTTTTTTCTTTTTTGGAAAGGGGTATTACTGTTTAAATGATAGTGTTTTATAAAAAAAAAATTAAACTGAGACAAGACAAAGTTTTACCAAATCGTGTGTATACACTGTATATTGCAAACCAATAATGGGTGCATAGGTAGTGAATATAGTTCTTTAGGAGAATTGCAAAGTAATATAATTTCAATGTACCGTATAGTTTTTGTTTATTTTTCTGTGAACAGGTAAACCGTCTTCGCTGACCACTTATGAAGTTTGTGAAACAACAGAAAAACCTAGAGCGTTTACCTCTAGAAGTAGAAGGTTATGGGTTCAGTTTAAATCCGACTCCCAGAACACTGCTGGTGGCTTCTCTATTCCATTTGTCACCTATAATGGTAATATAGCCGTAACCTTGTTTTGTTTTAATCACCAAGTTGAAATACACAGAATATTTGTATAATTTATCACAAATAATCTTTACCAGTGTTTGAAAATCTACGAAAGGAATTTATTTTCTTCGTTTTTTTATTGAATGATGACAATATGATTCTTCTTTATCAGAGGATTACCAGCCTTTAATAGAAGATATTGTTCGAGATGGCAGGTTATATAGCTCATATCAACACCAGTCCATCTTAAAGGTATGTAGGCCACGCAACTGTTTAACTGTAGCATAAAGTTACCCCTGTCATTCGTTTTATTAAATTTCTTTTATAGTCTCTGATAACAACTTAAGGTTTTAGAAATAATATAAAAATGATCATGACTTTTACCAAGTAAATTAAAAACTTCATTACAAAAGATATCGTGGGGTTGTTAATCGTGAAATTATTTTACCAAGTATAGTGCACTTATAGATTATCATATACTATAGTAACCTTGTTATATTAGCCTAGTTTCAGGTGTCAAAACTTCCTTTTTAGGACCGTAAGCTGCTGAGCGTGCTGATGGAGGTGATATCCCAGCCCTATAACTACTTCAAGTACGCCAATGTCTCGCACACAATGATGCCCACCTCCTTCATACAGCTCCTGACAGAGAAGGTCCAGCGATTCTTCTCCACCTGAGACGTGTCTTGTTGGTCGACAGGGATGCTATGGGCGATCAGTGCTTTGCAAGGGAGATCAGCAATATCAAAAAGGGGAACAATCAAATCCAATTTCGAGATTAAACAACTAGCGTAACAAATTTATGTTGCTGTTTTTAAGCTTTTTGAAGTCTTGATTCAAAACACATATCAAGAAAAGACTACAGCCATTTGTGAATGGAATGTATGATTAAAGATGTGTTACTTATTAAAAAACAGAGTTCGTTATTTACAAACCGTGTTTGTGTTTCAATGTATGTAAATGCTCATAACATGCCAAATTAGTATTTATTTTGTATGATGTCAACTTTTAGTTTTTATAGATTATTTTTACATTGCTTCCATGTTTTGAGTGCATATTATTGGAATATGCATCAACAGGTTGATTGTCATCTCAAAGCTTTGTTTCACCTATGGTTTATATATGTAACTTTTTTCTCAGTACGAGCATCATGTATTTGGGATCATTTAGATTTTAAAACTGCTGTCATTGATAAAAGTTCAAGTTCTTTCCAATGAAATGTGATTCATTATTCATTCAGGAAATTTTAACTTTTGTTCCCTTTATAAAACAGGACAAAGGGATTGATTTCATCTTGCTATACTCCTTCAAATTCAACTGATGGTATTTTACAATGGCTTAATAGGCAGTAGACGGATTTTGGGTCCAGAAAAGAGGAGAACTAAATAGATGCACTTCTTGCAATGTAAAGAAACTACACATGTTCATTATAGATTTCATAAAAGGTACACAAGTGGTAAAAAAGGACCAGTTTCCTTAAGGAAAATAATCTTTAATTGCTAGTACATGTACTTATTTCAGCCAATTATGATTAGTCCAGATGAATAATGTGGCCCTTTTGATTTAGGGTCAATGATTTCCTGTATATGATGTATGCAAATTCGCAGTGGTGGAGGGAGCATACATTATTATTTAAAATATTGTACTTGTTTCTATTTTTATTTTTTACAAACCATGCTTGTTAATATTTTTCAAATTGTTTTTCACATATAATATTTTGTTTCATTACCAAATTCGTGCTTTGTCATTCTGCTGATATTTCTGAAAATTTGCCTAATCTCTATATATGGTATACATGTACATGTATCAGCGCTAATTTTTTTGTTCCAAGCTTAACTTGATGCATTCACACAGATCGAGTTTTTGCCATGAATATGTACATTTGTTGTCTTCATAAGTGAAGAGTGATTATTTTATGTGCCTGCATTTTTGTGATTATGAGCAATTATTATTAATTATCAATAAATAGAAAATCCTTGTCTATGTAAAATATCCCGAGTCTTTTATCTCTTTGAAGTTTAAAATTTCTTCAAAATAAAAAGTTTGCCATCAATATAAATAACATATTGCAAAATTATACTATAAATGCCAGAAAATACAACAAATTGGAACAAAATATGCATAACAAAGCTTTTTTTGTAAACCTTTTAACATTTTATTCGATGAAATAAAAAGTTTTAAGCACCAGTCTTTGTAGCTGCAGTTCTGTAGCTCTACAGTAAAATTTGGGTTGACAAAACAGCAGGTCAAAAAAAAATTCTACCTAGAGTTGCATATCGGCAGCTATATGTAGAATCTTTGAATGCCAATTTCTTATTTTATTTTGCTTAAAAGAGTTACATAGATGGTGAAATTGGAAAAAAATTGCATCTCGGAGTAACATAGGCTTACTTCGTAAGCTGAAAAATAACACTATTAATAGCAGAGGTTTTGTTAAATATGGTTATATAAAGCTGCATGAATGATTAATTTCCAGCAAAAAAAACCACCATCAGCTCAATTGTGGTAAGGGGAATAAAACTCTGCAGCAGTTTTCTGTCCAAAAACACTTGTATTGTTCCTTGAATGAGGAGTTTCAAACAGAGATTGGTTCAAGTCATTTATCAGGAGGCGATGTTGTCATAGAATCCTCTGCAGCATCTGTACACCTTGTCGTAGACCTCCTGGAAGGCTTTTATATCGTCACTCTGTTTAAATCAAGTACATGTGTAATATGTTGCATGAAAAAGTAATGTAAGCTTCACTGAAACTTCTTATTTTATTGTCTAATTTTAATTTGGAAAAATTACATTTACAACTGGTATAGAAGAACAAAGAACTGGTAAATCAAATGATGGTTTTCAAAACTGTAGACTTACATAATATGGATCTTCTACATATGTTTTGCTACCATCTGTATCATAATCTCCAAACATCACCAAATTTGCCTTTGAGTTTTTTGGCTTTAAATCTTCCAAGTCACTGAAATGTAAGGAATTTTGAAAACTTATTCATCTATATTGACACGACGAACATTTATTTCGTGTTTGAAACAAATTCAATTTACATTATGAAACCTACCGGTGAGAACTTGTTAGAAAATGAATACCATGCAAAATTTTGAGATAGTTGACAAAATTGGTTTGGGAGGTATATATGCACAAGGAAATTTTTGAAAGCCTTCAACAAAATATCAGTTGAATCATCATGTAAAAATACCTCATGTTATCATTATCCATGCCAACAATGTAATCAAATTCCCCAAAATCTGAATTTCTTATCTGAAAATAAAAATAAAATTGATTAATGATCATCCTTGATGAATCTACAAACTGGAAATCGAATTTCATTTAAATTTAGTACATGTTGATTATAGAATTTATTAAAACAGCTCAACTGTGAGATTTATTTTAGATTAGGCTACAAGATTTGAGTTTGAATGTAATTACATCATTAATGAGTCTACCGGTACCTGTCTAACTTTGTGGGTGTATGAGGTGATTCCATTCTTATTTAGTGTCTTCATTGTTCTGCTGTCTGGATTTTTACCAACATGATAATCTATGATTGCTGCACTATCCACCTTCCACTTGAAAATAGATAAAACATAAACATCATGTCACTATCAATGTTAATATTGAAAATGTCAAATAAGATTATTTCTTTTTTATATTTTTAAAGATGTGCCACAGACAACCTATATAACTATAGGGAAAGGGGTTTCACCAGATTAACAATTAAGTTAATGTCACCGGGTTAACAGGTGTATGACTGTCAGACAACATATCAGGTCTCAATACCTCAGTGCTTAGAGCACTGGCACGGTACGCCAGATAGCCTGGGTTCGATTCCCGGTTGAGACTTGACTTTTACACCACCTGTTACATATTTCGTGTCACTACAAAATATTGTGTTATGTGTACTGTTTAGACTTACTGAATTTCTCTCTCCTTTCTTTTCTAAAAGGTCCAAGAATAATGCCTCTGATATTGGTGATCTACAAATATTACCTGAAATTCAAAGCAATTAAAATTTTAATTATTGGATCACTTTGCATTATGAGGACCTGTTTTTGAATAATTACAATGTTATAAAATAACGAGCTACATACACTACTAATTTTATATATTGTGCATATTTATCGCCTAAAACAATTATTTCAATGTTATTTACATGAAATATAAACATCATAAATAGGCTGTCAAGATGTTTAGAACATTTGTCATTGAGAGTCATGTACAAACCAAGGCAAATAAAAAGGACAGACTTCTTTGGTGATGCCATTTTTGAATTTCGGGATCGACCTGCAGATATCAGATATTGATCCCGATCCTGAAAAAAAATCTTATTTTAGTTATCAAATATTCTTAAAGAAAACTCGTAATTGTGTTCATAGATATCATTTATAACTTAAAATCAATAAAGATAAACGAAGACATGTAAAATAAGATGTTTGATTAATATGTTAAAAAAACCAAAATAAGTAAAATACCAGAAGGCCGCTTACATCAAAATTTACATTGACAACAACATGTCGGACGCAGGAGCAGATCCACCAAAGCGGAGTAAAAAACTACCCCCAATTTCCTCTGAAGATGGCGATGAACAAAAGAAACCCATCAAAAAGAAAAAGAAGAAGGCCCCGAGTTCAGAGGCGAACGGCACGACCTCTGTAAAATCGGATGAAACGCCAAGAAAAAAGGTTGTGAAAAAGAAAGATGGAGAGGGGTCTGATAAACCTACTCCAAAGAAACGCAAGAAACCTACAACCACGGAAGAAGGCGAAGGAGACCCTAGTTCTGCTAGAAGTGCAGCAAGCAAAGACGAGGTAAAAAATGTATACAAATCTTTAACGAAAGTTTTACATTTTATAAGTTTTCATCTAGTAGATGTGTTCAAACATGTTTGACAAAGTAAATCATTGATATTTCTGTCTTGCAAACTTGTTTCACCTTTAAATGAGATCATATTTTCTGAAACTAAGTATTTAATTTTACAAATTGTGCAAAGTGAAAAATAAAAGCAAAGCAAATTTATAATTTTATATACATTAAATTGATTTCTTGATACAGTAAATAAATAAAGCAAATGATTTGATTCATGAATTCTTGTTTTATCAATAACAGACATTCAAAGTACATGATAATGATTGTTTAGTAAGGTAATAATTTCGTTTGGAAACAAACATACCGGTAAACAGAAATGAATATCTCAACCGAAGGGTTGCGTTTCGATCGAGTTGTTAATACAAATGGGTAATTAACAGCTTGCCTGGACAGCAGTTAATATTATTTATCAATTTTTGCTAAGCAAAGTTCAGTTTTCAAGGGGTAGTTAATACACTTTCTTATTTCGATTGATTTCATGCAATTAGTTCTGTTGCTCATGTTGCTATGCAATTAATTTTTAATAAGTGTAAAAAGAGACTATAGAGATGTACTTACATGTAATAGGCCTACATGTAAACATCATTATTACTGTAATTATTATAATGCATTTTTGAAAAGGATGTAACTGGAAGCAAAGCAAGTCTGATATCTAAAGATACAAAAGGAAGTGGAACACCAAAAAAGAAAGTAAAAAAGAAAAAGAAACCTTCATCTACGACAGCTACTCCCAGGGAAGATGACGAGTGGGCGGATACTTTGACAGCAGAGTTACAGACCATACACGAAGATGTTGTGAGTCCCAGTGGCAAAAAGGGCAAAGATGAAGTATTAATGCATCCATTTTCAACAGAGGCAGCAGTACTAAAAAGTCAACCTTTGGAAAAACTTTTCATTGAGACCGACAGTAAGATTTTGTTTACATCTGTTTTTTATCAATTGCTACATGTATACACTTAAAGATGGGAAACTTGTTACTTATATATTTTTAAAAACTAACTTCAGACTGGAAAAGTATTTAACTATATTAAGACCTGAATACAGAAAGCCAATCTGTAGGCTGCGGTTATCAGCGCATAGACTTTTCATTGAATTGGGCAGATATAATAACACACCTAGAACAGAACGAATATGTAAAAATTGTACTCTAAATAGAATTGAAGACGAAGAACATTTTCTAATCCAATGCAGCAAATTTACAAAAGAAAGAGGGGAACTATTTCAGTTAATTTCATCTAAAGTTAAACATTTTCCTAGTTTGCAAGATAAACAAAAATTATTTTGGATTTTAAACTGCGAAGAGTTAGATATATTAAACTCTCTTGGTAAATTTTTACAAAAGGCATTGCCTTAATTTGTATCCCCTAGTCAAATAACTTTTCAATCATATGATAAACTATTTCAGTTTTGTATGTACATTTGTATTTTGACATTTATGTATGGATGTTTAGCATAAATATACAGAAGACATTGTATTGAGTATATAGAAACATACATATGTATATATATTATATACTAGTATACTAATTGAATGTTCATGTCTGTCCTAGCTCTTTCAATCATCCAACTCTTTCCCTCTTGTATATGTAATGCTTATTGAAGGTCTTGTTTGTACATTGGATGTTCTGTGTACAATCCTCATGTTGCCCCTTGAGGGCCCTTAATTGGTTAATAAAGAAATTGAAATTGAAATTGTATAACTACCGTATTAATTAAAGAGAGGCATAACATTGACTGTTTAAAAAGTTGTACAAGAATGTACCATGTAAATTATATTGATAAACAGTGGATATTGTCTTTATGAACAGTAACTTTTTATCATTGTTAAAAATTATGAATAATAACTGTCTTATGTAGCAATGTTTAAATTACGGTATTAATACAGTGTTTATTTCTTACTACAGGCGGATTTAAAGGAGAAAGCAAAGTCAAGTTTGCCAAGAAGTGGAGAGAGGAAGAAGCTATCCGAGAGCAAGAACCAGAGCAGCAAGTGGAGTCAACTATTTTGTTTGCTATAGGATCACACAAAGTGTTTGTGACATTCTGTTTGTTTTTACATGGACTAACAGCAGGCATTGCTATGTGGCATCTGACAATGACATACATTTTGTTGTATTTCTCATACATTGACTTTCTGGAGCACTACAGAATTCTGGCACTTCCAGTACAGTGCATGTTTTATATTCTCCTTGTGTTGTGTACAGTTTCAGCTTGTGATAGGTAAGTACATGTCATAAATAAAATGTATATTTTGTTATACATGTATAAGGAAGTTGACAAAATTTAAAATAAAAAAATTATTGGGACATTTAAAACTTGATGGTCATATTTATGGAAATACTTGCATTTGAATTGTAGACAGCTGTGTGAAAATGATTCTGTATAGACATTTGTTTTTGCATAAATATAAAAATGTGTTTTAATGAATTTAAAATTAAATTTTAAGGTTTGACATAGGCCGTCCCACACGTAGATTTGTTCTACAGTCTTTCACGCTACAGACAGGCACAGTGTCCATCGTAATCTATTTTGTGGCTCTTATACTGAGCCTATGTATGGCCAATCTGGAAGACAAAATGAACTTGTACAACAGATATCCAGCCCTCTGGATGGATGTGAATGTAAGTATATGTCAGAATGTTGTTGTCTTTTAGATATTATCTCAATCACTGAATAGTACACAAAACTGTTGAGATTACTCTAAATATTAATCAGACCATGCCAAGAGATGATTGTAGTGGAGAGTATAGTTTGTTTGAGGAACACTTCTGGCTTTGAGTTTAAGTGTTGCTTTGAATGTTAACAATCTAATTAAAATTAGAACTTCCATGTAAGTTACAGGCAAGGCATCAAAAACCGGGAAGCGAATGGAAGTTCAGAAGTCTGTTCATATTTGAATTAGATTGGAATTGTCATAGATAGTATGCTGTTAGATAATAGTTACAGGTATCCTGATTCAAATGGATGTCATCTATTGTTTTGACAAGATAAAAAATGGCATGCCTTTTATGAATACGCAACCTCTTTTTTCTTAACATAAAAAAGTTAAGTGTGAAAAAAAAAAACATTACCGTAAGTATTTCTTGCTTTTATAATTTTTGTGATACACTATAGCAAGACCCAGGGTTTGACATAACAACACAAGTTCTACATGTATTTGTCTTCTTTATTTCTTGATCCACACTGAATCCCCCTCTTTTTGCCTTCCAGAATAACATACTGTCCAGCGCAGGTGATGACATCAGTACATGGAGAGATCTGAATACGGCTCGCTGCTGCATGGCCATCCTGGCCTGGATCGTGCTGTCAATTACAGCTTCCACAGACAGACTGACAGACAATCTGAGAGCAGGAGATGACGAGTTTCTGGAGGATGTGGGGACTAAACAGAAAGTGTAAACACTCAATAGTGCCTACACCTGTATTTATTATGCCTTATTATGTGGTGGTTCTCCAGTACTAATTTGTTATAGTATTGAAATTAGATTATACCCAAGATCACTGGAGTATCTATTGAAAATTAGTTACATGTATTAAATGTATTTATTTATGAAGTGTAATTCTTTGATCAAAGGAATATTTCTAACATTTACATGTTTACTGTAGTACATGCATATGTAAAATACTGCTAGATAAATATATTAAGTAAGTTTTGCGTTTTTCTTATTTTACGCTTTCAATGTACAATACAGCATGTATCCCTGGAAAGTTAAGTTATGTTAGAGGGTGTCCAAGTAGCGCAGTAGAATGTGGACAATGCACTTGCTTCTCAATGCAGGTGCTGCAACTTGAGTTCGATCCCCCTGATCAGCAACGGTTGTATGTGATAAGCACATCATCAATGACCCCCTTGTGATAACCGTGCCAAGGAGGGATATTAATATAAGTTGTAGAACTTGTTGATCCATCGTTGTAAAATAAGTATATTTCAGTTAATGTTAGGGTTAAGGAGAAAATGAAAAATATGATTGCTTTTCTTTTTTAGAAGGGGTCTCCAATTCGATTATCATTTCTTATTTATATAATGCTTTAACAATGTTTTCTTAGTGTTCCAAAAGATCTAATGATCCCTAGATTTCATGTGTGTATTATCATTTGGATACACACCAATAAAGTAATTGTTGGTTAAATAATAAAAGCAAATTAACTAGCATTTAAATATTTCTCTGATTATGATATTAAGACGTTTTTTGATCTTAAGTGAGCACATTCTTTGTACAAGAATAATCGGCAAACTACACTGGCCTTCACAATTGAATACAAAAATGTGTCATTTTTTTAGGTTATACTCGGTACTTTTATTTATCAAAAGAAAGCATGTCAAGATCTAAAACAAGCAAGTAAAGGCTCAACAAATATTAAAAGTATTAATTGTTCATGTATTGCAGAGTTGTCAATTTATACTGCATCATTAACACCTTGGGTGTTTTAAACATTGATACTCCATGTATATACACAATTATAATATATGTCACAGCACTTGTATTGTTACAGTTGGCTGCTGAAATATTTCAGAAGCGTGAACAAGATTCTTAATCAATGCAGATAACTATACTTTATATACATCAATGAAGAATAACCGTCTCTCACAAACAGCAGTTTGTTTATAACTCTCCCATCAACAGCATGGTTTATTGGCAGCAAGTTTGTCAAAGGTTTTGATGGCGTGATGGAAAGACTCCTTGAATTCTTCGTAGTCTTTGTTCCCAACAGGAATCATTAGTGTCTCAAAGCACGTCATGGCCTCTGGAAGCTTCTGTCTGGGATTGGACATGATGAATTCGGCGTGAAGCTGTTCCTGGCTCACAGAAGGGCTTGATAAGCCCGTGATGAAGTGGTACAGTGTTTTTGCTTCGTCATCTGAAAATATAGAGACCCTCGTAAAATGTAGATTACAAGAATGACATATTGTACATGTATAAAGAATACAAGTTATTAGACTTGTCCTGTATAATTTAGTTGTTACATGCCTTTTTTTTAAAACATCCTTTACAAAGTACATGTAAATGTTATTGCATGGAATGTTTATTGTTTTAGTAACTTTAAGCTTGTTAAGTTTGGATTAAAGAAAAAATACACTACATCTGGGTATGAAATGAAAAAGAAAGACACATTGAAATATTTATCCTTTTAAATGAAGTAAAATGTGCTTTTCTACGCCCCAATGCTATTTTGTAAACTGACCATTTATTTCGTTGACGGATCGTAGAGCGTACTCTTTAGCCTTTTTTAGTTGCTCGTTGACTGCATTGAGGCCTTCCAGCGCGGGAAGTAACAATTTCTTCAGATACTCCTTATTTATGGAGTACTCTTCGGAATGAACAAATAGGGGCTCCAGCAGGGAAACGTCTTTGATTTTCTCTAAGAACTTCAGGTAGTTGAGGCCCTTCCGTAGGGCATCAATTGCCGGTCTCCTCTCGTCAATGATGCTATACCTTGTAAGCAAGGTGATAAGCTGTTCTCTGTTTTTTATCTACATTTAAAGAACTACTTAATTAATATGATATTTCAAAATGTTTGAATAACTGTTTAAAATGCGCATGTTTAACTTCTATATGTATTTTACGTTGTATTTTTTTCCTGGTGGCCATCCAATGTGTTCTACGATAACTCCTTCATCACTTTGTATGACGTCATTTATTTGGTCATCTGTTTCACATTCTAAGAGCTGTTACAAATAAAAAGATTCAATATAAACATGTTTTTTAAACAATAATTACATACGAAGATTGCAAGCATGACTTGCGGCAAAATATTTCAATCGAATTTCAGTTGAATTCTTGTGTGCATGTATTGTGTAAATTTTATATATGCATGTAACTACCAGATTGACAAGGTGTTTCACGGCTGGATTTGGAATGTCATCTACTATCAGATAATGTTCAAAATCTTCATGATCCATCATGAAATGATACAGTCCTGGATGTAAGTACGGAAACCCACAATCAAAATTCAAAATGGCCTCCACGATTCCTATCCCGAGCGCAGTAAGATCGTCCAGCCTGTTGTGAGCAAAGTTCGGAACCAGTCGTGGATAGTTCCCAACAAACAGCCCCCGGTCCCTGAGAGCTATCTGGAAGAATGTAGAATAGAATTCCCTCCGGTAGCCCCCTCCGTCATAGTCAAACTGTCCGGAATCGTCAAATATAATCATCAAGGATTCGTGACGAATGGAGACACTTTTCCGGCGGATTTCGCCGACCTTTCCCTTGTAGTGGGACATTGCAGTTGTGTACATATCGGACCTTTGGACTTTCATACATTGTTTGATTTGTTCATCTCCACTTATTTGTTCCAGAATTGGTCGGATTTTTTCTTTATACATCCAAAAATCTGAAGAAAAAACAAAACAAAATATGAACGCATTCAAGTAGAAGTCAGATAGCATGTATTTTACAGGTACTGATAAGACATGAGGAGAATTCGCGATAATTTAAAGATTCGCAAAATTAAAACTTACTCGCACACGTTGGAAATTGAGCAACATCTGCAACCTTCTTGAAGGCAGCCTAAAACCATTGTATATAAAATTCATATCAATAGTTTTCATTTCTATTTTTATAGGATGAATGAACTATAGCATTAATCAGGTGAGTACAAATTCGAATACTGACCTTGAATTTCTCGCTGGGTTGCTGAGATTGTGAACTGTTTTCATTGCCCATTTTTGTTTCTCCCTTAAACTCTTGTGTCGGTTCCTGATATAAGTTAAAGCAGACTGGATACCTAACACTGCGTAAAAGTTATGGTTTTTAATCAAAATCACACCCTTAAGATTACCCTCCTCTTCCTCTCCACATTAACAAGCGTACTTTGGCATATTTTTTTCAGTCAAAAGTATTATTCGGATATAAAGGAAAAACAAAAATTCCAGAAAACTTACCTGTAATGTTGAACAAAACAATACCCCAAATCACATACCTGGCCAAAAAATCTTATCTTTCGAAATCAATCAATCGATATTTGTAAAGTGTGTCACAATATTCAGAACCCATGCAGCGGGAGACTGTGCTCTATTGTTTTCAATACTTGGCATCGATGACTATCCATTGATAAACAGAAACAAAATTGTCAACAAGCTTTTTAAATTAAGTTGCAAAACAAAAATTCTCGAGCTTGTTTCGTCATGTATTTTGGCAGATTGCCGCGTAAAGATCGAACTACTTCCTTGTCTATGGCAGTTAATTTACAACAGAACAACACAGAGACCAACGTGATTTAAACAAACGAAATGTTATCATCAGAACTGTAAGTATATCGACGCTAAATCATCAGACGGACAAGTTACGTGAGTTATTTGCTTTAGACATTAACTTTGTTTTATAAATCAAAATGCATTTCCTATTTTCAAAAATGTAGTTCGTGTGGAAACACAAAGAGCATACCTCAAACAATATACCCCTGGTTTTAAAATTCGCTCTTTTGAGTTCAATCAACTGACAAATCAAGACAAGTTTCTGGCTTGCAATCATGCTCGTATATTCGTACAAAATGTGAAGAATTGCTTGAATTATGACATTTTAGATCTTTTTTTTTTCAATCGCTTAACAGGAGATTAGGAGAAAACAAGAAATGCCAGAATGGGGGGACAAAATGCCTCCAAAGAACCTGCTCCAAGTAAGTCAGTCTTTCTTTTTATCTATCCGTATTTATGTCTGTCAGTCAAATAATCTATTCGATCAATCAAGGCAAAAAACCAACTAATGCATTTTTTTCTTAGTTGAGATAGTAACTTTAAGTGTATATTTGGTTGTGAAAGATTAAAGCCATCTCGAGCATGCAGGGTTAAAAAAAGCTACATGTAATATCGTTTGAAATAGGCAAAAATATATTTAAAGAAAAACAAATAATGATTATTGTCTTTAGTTGAGATAGTAACTATAAATGCACTTAGTTGTGAAAGATTAAGCCATCTAGAGCATGCATGCATGGCTAAACAAAACTAATATCCTCTGTAATAGAATGAATTTTTCTCTTATCTTCTCACACCTGTATTTTACCAAATTTTGATAAAGCGAAATTCATCTCAAGTTGATGGTCGGTTTAGGTTTTTAAATGTGTTAACGCCGGAATAATTTATCAAATATCATCGATTTTCCAGCGACATAACTAACAAGAATATACGATATGCATAATACTATGGAAGGGAATTACCGCCAAAATTCTATGTATCTTGCTTTTATTCTTATTATGCTTACTTCTTCATTCTTCATTACATTTACACTTGCATGTCACTTTATTGTTTTCATATTCATGCTTATCCAATTTCAATTTGATTCTCTTTAATTCTTTATTGTTTGCTTATTTCTATGTTGCAATATTCTCTTCTTATTCATGTAAATTCTTTCTTCTATCTCTGTTACAAACGTGAATTCAAACACGCAAACCATAAAGCACTTTCAATAAAGACGAATACAAGTTGCATGAATTTAATGCTGCATTATGACGCCAGGCGGCAGTGTGTGCGCTACAATTGCTGCTCCCGAAGATTTATTAAAACGAAACTAACAAATGGCATAAATTTAATAAATTCGTGAAAACATCTCAAATTAAGGGCTTAGTAGAGGAATATGAAATACATGTTAATATAGTCAACTTTTAACAAGCCACGATATACGCAGACTCAAACAGATACGTTTTTTTTTTTTGTATACATCTAAAATGCCTCCGCGCGGTTCTAAAAAAAATCATAGGGGGGGGGGGGGTCTGAGAGATAATTTTGTATTAATTTTTTTATTGGTTGATTAAATAAGTGTGAATTTTCCATTGGGGGTGGATCTGATCTCATTCTAGATCCGCAATGCAATGTACCGTATATATATGCAGTAACAAATTATTTGCAGGAACGGTTAATTTTTAGAAGAGGAACATGTCATAAGTACTTGTCGACAGGACTTTATTTTCATTTGAGGTGAAAAGAGGTGGGGTGATGCACGGTTCTGTCCAGAGGTACCCGTGGAACATGTAGATGAAATAGAAATAAATTTAAACCAAATTTAAAGCTGTTTTTGAAAAACAATAAGGACTGGGGTACGAAATGCTTAGAAGTAGCTTTTCTTGTACTCTAGTACGTGTGAAAATTATCACTTGCATGAATCACTATGTACCTCTCGTTAGGCTACAGTACTGTGTATCCCTGATTAAATGCGATGAATTAATATCCGCGTGAAATTCCGGGTTAAAAAACTTAAAACTGCAGGTTTAAAATCTCACTTATTTTTCTAAAAGTTTTGAACTTGTGATATGAAAACAAAGTTTGGTGCACGCGATTTTATATTCTTGCGATTCAGCACAGAACGGTGGAGTCGCAGAAGTAAATATACGTATACGCGGTAAAATTAACGAATCTAAATTATCAGTGACTTAATTACACAATGAGTAAACGAAAACAAACCAGGCAAAGAGATTAAAATACGGTATGTGATATGACTGTTTATACGTTTTCGTTTTAAATCTAAATCAAATCTTAATAAAAATTCTTATATAAAGTTTTAAATAAAATATTTTTTTTCTTCCAAAACACAAAACATAAATAATGTATGCTTCTTATTTACACAAATTTTCGAAGTGATAAAAATGTGTATGTATCATTCACAGCCATGCTTATTGTAGGTTAACTTTGTTTATTTTAATATAAATCATGTACATGTAACTGAATGTCCATGTTTAGATTTGAAGGTGTTTAAGCTATGATACATGTAACTTAGAGACATAAACCTCATACGTGTCTACCTGTCAACTGGTCATGATTAAATGAAGAGTTGAATTGACCGACTTCCATATCAAGCTTGCGATGATGATAATTATGATACGGGTGCTAATTATGAGAACTGTAAGATTATATCGTCTCATATAAATAACTGATGCGCAGACTTAGAATTTTATTTTATTTTAGGAGGGGGTCCAGTCACCCCACCACCCTTGAAAATTCAAACTTTTTTAAATTCACATAGTAAACCTACTGAAAATAGAACTCGACCTACCCCCCCCCCCCCCACCCCTCCCCGGCAAACAAAATTATAAATTATCCCTTAGTACATAAACCTCCCCTCCATTTCTTGATCTGAACATATAAACATTGGAGCGAAATGTCATGGTGCGAGACATCCCACATTTAGCTAGCTATGTTTTTTTTTCGGGGAGCAGCAATTATAGCGCGCACACTGCCGCCTGGCGTCATAATACAGCATTAAATTCATGCAACTTGTATTCGTCTTTATTGAAAGTGCTTTATGGTTTGCGTGTTTGAATTCACTTTTGTAACAGAGATAGAAGAAAGAATTTACACGAATAAGAAGAGAATGTTGCAACATAGAATTAAGCAAACAATGAAGGATCAAAGAGAATCAAAGTGAAATTGGACTAAGCATGAATTTGAAAACAATAAAGTGACATGCAAGTGTAAATGTAATGAAGAATGAAGAAGTAAGCATAATAAGAATAAAAGCAAGATACATAGAATTTTGGCGGTAATTCCCTTCCATATAATACGACAGTGATTGGAGAGATTTACACTTAAACCAGTATAAATAACAGACAAACACTCGCTTTGTAACGTTGTTATCTTCCATGTCTTTCTTTAAAAAAATATGATTCAGTACGACTTTTCAACGATATCTTATCTAAAGATAAGGGTATACCAGAAAGTTAGCAACAAAGTGGTGTACATATATTTTTGAAGTTAACAGTTACCACTGAATTATCGATATCTTTTTTTCAGTTACACGCCTATTTTATATTGGTGTATTTTTGTGTAGAAAAATAATTTTAAAACCCAGAGCCCCCTTCCCAAATTATATATATATATATATATATATATATATATATATATATATATATATATATATATATATATATATATATATATATATATATATAAAGAGTGAAAGATGATATCACACAGTATAAATAATCAAATAAAGAAAAACGTTCACCTGAAGACGGATGTTAAAATCCAGAAAGCGCTTGTGAATACAAACTTTGGAACTGTGCATTTTCTTTTTCTTTTTTTGGTTATATATATATATATATATATATATATATATATATATATATATATATATATATATATATATATATATATATATATATATATATAAAAACACAAAGAATAAGTCCAATGCTCAAACAACTTTTATCTATAGCGCTTTCGCCCTACCGGGCTCTTCAGTAGATTTAAACAAAGTACTTATATATATATACACCACACACACACACACACACACACACACACACAAAATATTGGTGCTATAATGGATTGCCCTCAAAGCGTGTTTTACTTAAAAATCACGTGTTCTAATGTGTCCGGCAATTGCTGATATCAGTCAAGATGAATGCATTCACTCGTTATTTTTAAAAAATAAAAACAAAAGTTTCAGGAATCGACGTTTTCCTACTTGGGGATACATGTAATGGGTATCCTCGTTCAGAAACCACCTTAATTTACTCCCTTACTTAGTTCTAGTATGGTGGCATATCTCTGCCCCTTGTGTGCAAGTTATTTTTCTATCACTTATGTCGACATGCAAGATAAATATGTTGACATGCAAGATAATTATGTCAACATGCAACATAACTATATTGACATGCAAGACATTTGCAATCAAATAAGAATTATAAAAAATCTCAAATATCGCCAACATGTGACATCCAAGATGCTAGATGCTACCTTTTTATGTCGACATGCAACTTATTTATGTTAACATGCAAGATAAATATGTTGACATGCAACATTTTTATGTCGACATGCAACTTATTTATGTTAACATGCAACTTTTTTCTAGCACATGGCGTGACGGATAATGCTATATCATTGTAATGTTAAAATAAGGGTGTTTTGGTTTTCGGAAGATGCGCTTACACTGTATTGACTCGTCAGGATATGTATATAATTAATAATGCTCTCTCCCGACTCAGTTTGATGACATTTATTTGAAAAAGGTGTCTCCAAATCATAAAAAGGATTGATTTCTATTTTAAAAAAATAATCATAATTTTATTGTCAATCGAAGTGTTGTAAATGTGTCTTTTTAAAAGTCCTATTCAAGTACTTAATTACAAGAGCAATGCAAACATGAGTGTAAATAATGATTGTATTCTTCAAATAAAGCGGTGCTTACAATCGACAGCTCCAACATCTTATGTATTATTCATTCATATATTTTTTCCAGTGTCAGAGACTCAGCTTCGAACGTTCAATACAGTTATTGCAGACTTGCGCCGACAACAGATTGGAAAGAGAGTTATTCTTAAAGTGGATAGATCGTGTCTCTTACAGGGAGCTTTTTCCCATTTCAAAATGACCAAAAGTGAGTTGAGTCCCATTGACGTCATTCTACACACTGAAAGAAACGAAGAGCCATGTACCAATTTAGGCGGACCAAACAGGGAATTCTTCACGCTCCTACTGGAAGAATTCAAATCCTCGACACTGGACATGTTTGAGGGTCCTGGGAGTTTCCTTTTACCAGTTAACAATAGGAAAGCGTTAAACGGGGATATGTTCCACTTGTTTGGGAAAATAACCGTTCTCTCGGTTCTTTCGGATGGTCCTGGTTTTCCGTATTTTCCTCCGTTTCTGGTCAGCTACCTTAGAGGTCATGAATTTGAACATGAACTGAGTAGTTTGTACATCGTAAATACGTTCTTGACAGATTACATCAATATGGTACATGTGTGTGTGTGTGTGTGTGTGTGTGTGTGTGTGTGTGTGTGTGTGTGTGTATATATATATATATATATATATATATATATATATATATATATATATATATATATATAAAGTATGTTAACTTAATTAGTTATCTAGAAAGGACCCGCATACATATGGGGTACACGTACATAACAGTGTGTCCGATGATGCCAGTGCAAAGATTACATGTACATTTCCACCCTCTTAAAACGCAATTCGTTAAAATATATATATATTCCAAGTGATGGACCTTTACCTAAAGAGTATATAACCATTTTTGGTTTTAGTGTCACTGTATTATCTGGCGGGTGAGATATTGACCTTTGAAAATGGATAGTCCATGGGCAATAATAATAGTAATGGGGAGAGATAATTTTCCTACAGGAAATATTGAAAATCCTATAATATATTCTAAAACTTCTTTTTTTTTAAAGTAATTTAATCCAGACAGGTAGTTTTCCTATTAAAAAAATTAAGATTTCCTATCGGATTTCAAAATTCCATGGGAGTTTTGTTCAAATCCTATTGGAATTTTTAAAAAAGTTATTTTATTCCGGACTGAAATTTTAAAACTCCTAAAGAAAAATTGTTTTTACTATGGAAAAAAAGTTATTTTCCTGAAGGAGTTTATTTTTTAAAAGTAAAATATGTCACCTTACAGGTGATATACATGTACATCAATAACAAAAGTGGTTGTAAACTAAATAAATGATTATAATATGATATATTTGTATTTTTTGATACATGCACCTCAGACAGGAGCAAAAATGCCACCTTGGCATTGGCGTAATTATCCGGCACAGTGTTACATGCATTCAGATTGCATTATTTTGTTAGGAACAATTGGCTATAAGGAGAGTATACTTTAATGAGTTTATAATAATAACTACTATTTAAACAACAACGACATTGCTTTAGCGGGTTATGTAATTTTTCCTGCAATGATCGCTACCTTCAACACCCGCATGAATCATCAAAGAAAGCATTTTATTGTTTATATTTACATCTTTCTTTAAAAACAATTTAAAATAAATTGATTGTAAAAAGTAAGTTAAATTCACTAAATTACTGTTAATGTATTTAAGTACGTTAGCTAAAAGAAATAACCAAATCGTCTCCTATGGGAATTTGAGTCTGACATCATCATGATTATTTCGTGCAGTCCGTAATTATTCTTAGGTCGCTGTAGGTTTCGACCAATCGATAAACAGGGCGTGTAGATTTCAGCCCTGTCAGTTTCTATAGAGTTATACAGTTTCCGTAAGAACTAGAGGGAATCATACTCGGTAGATGTAAATATATACATATATTTACATCTACTGAGTATGAATCCCTCTATTTCTTACGGAAACTTTAGTTAATTCATAGCTCTATAGAACAGTTGTAGAAACTGACAGGACTGAAATCTACACGCCCCGTTTTCGATTGGTCGAAACCTACAGCAACCTAAGAAAAATCACGGACTGCACGAAATAATCATAATGATGTCAGACTTCTATAGGAGACGATTTGGCTGTTTCTTTTAGCTAACGTACTAATGTACTTTAACAGTAATTTAGTGAATTTTACTTATTTTTTACAATGAATTTATTAATTTGTTAAAAGAAAGATGCAAATATAAACAATAAAATTCTTTCATTGATGATTCATGCGGGTTATGAAGATAGCGATCATTGCAGAAAAAAAAATACATAGCCCGCTAACGCGGGTTATGTATTTTTTCTGCAATGTCGCCACCTTCATATCCCGCATGAATCACCGAAGAAAGTATTTTATTGTTTAAATCATTCATATCTTATACTGCATATTATAATTCAACGCAATGTCTGTTAAAAAATACATTCTTTTTTTTTAAATTTGTTTAAGATATGCAACGCAACAAGCCAAGAAGAGTTAGACAGAGTAATAGGCGAAGACGAAGAAAGATTCATTGACAATTGCGGATGGCCGCGAACGGACATGGTGACAGTAAGAAATCAGTAAATCTAACTATATCATCAATATTTCTGCAATGTCTCACTTAAAGAATAATAAAATGTATGTTAAATATTGCTAAAGTTGTGTAAAGAAGGGAAGCAAACTAACAAAAAATGAGAACATAGATAGTCGCTAAAAAAGTCATTGTTTACCTTACGTGTGGACAATATTCTTTTTCAAATCTAAAGTGTACGTAAGAAATTATCTATGTTTATTGCATCATATATTTACGATAATCCATGTTTTACATTTAAAAAAATATGTTTTAGCCCAGCAAACGAATGTTGTACGTTCAAACATTGATTCGATGGGAGTTGCTAGACAAAAGGAAAGATGTGTATGATCAACTTAAAAAAGGTTTGAACGTCCTGAATTTCCTCGATCTTACTAGAGATCTACAAGAGTTCCAACACGTGTATCTATGTCGAAACAAGAATAAAACGACAGCGAACTTCATTAAAAAGAAATTGGTACCGGAAGTGAAAAAATTACAACCCCAAGACAAAGAGGAAGAAGATGCAAAGAAATTTACATTGGGTTGTTTGGAGGATCTAGAAGGTAGCAGTTCTAGTTGTCTTTCTTGTAACAACTACACTATTTTTTTTTCACTGTTTATTTTAATCAAATTCAACTTATAATTCATATGTTTAATGTTGTAGTTTAAAAAAGAAACGAAAAATGATGTGTTGCATTTGTATCAAAATTTGATACATTTAAATTCAGATTTGACAATTTTTAACTTTATCAATACAAAACACTTGCAGATGAAGAAGCCGCGCATTTATTTCAATTCATCACGGGTCTGGACGATTTACCGGCGCAGGAATTACCGATAAGCGTGGAGTTCAACCGGGTCAACCGAGTAACGGAACTTCCGGAAGCCATAACGTGTGTCCAGAGACTCATTCTGCCGCTGGGGAACAAATCGAAAATACAGCTGTACTCCTCTTTTGATAAAGCCCTAAAGTTTGGTAGAATCGGATTTGGTGAAAAAGCAAGCGCAAGCAAATAAGTGACTTTCTGTATTATTTTATTCAGTGATTACAATTGATTTCCGGTTATATTCATTAACATTGTCTGTTACCTGTTCTTTATAGTTACGTATACACTACCTCTTTATAAAGCAGTTTACCGTTTGACGTTAAACATTAAAACTTATACCATCAATGTAGGATATTTTATAAATGCGCAGAAATTCAACGATGACATAATAAATTACAACAAATACAGTGCTTGTACAACTTTCAGGATGTACCTTTCACCTTTTTTCTTTCTCAAAAATATAACGTGTTAATCTGTGAAAAACAAGTTGTACATGTAGTTAGAGATGACGTCTGCCGATATATCTTCCTCAAATGCATAAAGTAGCTTCATGAACCCGTAAAATACATACATGACATGTATATAATTATATATATCCTGCATTTCGTTTATGTAGAACATATCTCCACTCTCCAGTTATATTGGGGTGTCGTTGATCCCCAATATGAACCCAAACCTTTGGTAATATACCAATTATGACCAAAACTTGCCATAAACTGCGTACCACATTAATGATATTTTTAAATACTTGTGTATGTAAATGCACATTGATCTGATATTCATGCATGTAACAACAGAGATAACATCTATTCATTTAATAATAATAAAAACTTCTAACGAGTAGTAACACGATGTTTAGTATAAGAATTGAATTTCAGTGATATGTTTTGTAAATTCTGAATCGTATATGTACAATAACAAATTGTGTGCGTATATGCACGTATCTATACTTATAAATTAAGGCATTTTGCCAATAAACTTCGAAATGCCTGCACCCGAGTAACTGCTCACACCTTTGGCATTTCAACATGTGTGAGTTGATGTCCGTAAGCTATAATTGAATTTTACCTGATAAGTAATTATTGTAAGATAAATTAAAAACCTACTTTCATTTTCGATAAACCAGCCCGAAATAGCAAATATATGTGAGTAAGGTGGTGGACACGCTTTGGCGGATCCAAGTCAGTGGGAGTTCGCATTAAAAAAATTACTTACAATGAAATAATATTGAATGATTATGTAAAGAGTGAATATATATCCTGGGAACCTATTTCGGGTATACATAAGAATTGAGATTTGACAAATGTTGAATAAATAAAATGAGCCAATTCGTTTCTTGAATGAGCGATTTTTGTTTTGATGAATAGAACTTTCCAGAACGGGGTAACCAAGAACGCGGTTTGGCTAATTAACGTCATGTTGGAGAATGTAAGATGAGTCACCATGCTTTGTGGGCAGATCTGACATCTGGTTAATACAAAAAAGTTAATAAATAAAATGGACCAATAGACGCGATTTTATTTTTGATGGAAAGAACTTTACAGAACGGGATGCCAAAAAATAGGGTTGACTAATTAACACTATGGCGAAAAGTGCGTACACGTTTTTAAATAACATATACATTTTTTATACCACGACAGATTGGTAGCAAACCTTATAAATTAATTTGTTGACAGTATTTTATCTAAATTTCTTATTTTGGGCAATAATAAGTGAAATTTGACATAAAGAACAAAGTTCTAAAAAGAGATACCACGCTCTATACACCCACACTCTGGTTTGAAATGAGATGATAGTCATTTTTTTTTCCAGTCAGCTGCAACAAAAAGAATTAAGGCCACGTAAATGTTCATGTGTTTATACTGCATTTCAGCTTAGATTTTCATCCCTGTCCTTTTCTCTTAATTTTTTCAGCCACGCAGTTGCTTTTTATTTCAATTTTATAGAATATTTTAAGAAAAGCAATTAAGAAAAATTTCGGACACAGTACATAGAAAAATGAACAAAAAAACTTGGTTCAACATATTAAGCATTGTATTATAATATAGCATGTGAATATAATATAATATGTGAATTATTGTTAATCCCCGCGTTTGCGCGGGATATCATCTAGTATATACTCAATAAATAAGTTTCCCCGATCCTAACGCCTATCCAGTTGACTTATAAATAGGATTTCACGTTGATTAATTAGTGTGCTTTACTTCTGAATACTGGATACGGTATAAAAATAACACAAAATATAGACTGGAATTTATTTCCGCGTTTTATTGCATCTCTGATGAAGCCTTCTCGCCCCAGGCAAATTCTTCTCCATCTCGCTTCCGTTAAGCTTTAAGGCGATGCATCATCCTGAATTTGACGGTATATAGTTATGTAAACTACAGCGAAGAAACCATTCGACCTTCACAAATTTGACCTTATGAACCCAAACAATCGGATCATCAAAGACAAATTGTTCTGTTTTGTAAGGCAACATTTGCTAAACATACCATCTTTCATTCTGTTTACCTCCCGTCAAAGTATGCCAAGGTTGAAGCCCAAGTTATATTTTTTCGGTTATGTAATTGCATTTATGTGCCTCTATGTACAGGAGATTTCCGTTTAGGTATTTAAGTTTCCTTTAAGGTATGTGTACATCAAACTAAGAATTTTGAGTTATCAAATTCAAGATAAAAAATAACTGAAAACAAATGAAATACTGTACCTATAACTTAGAAATATTGGCAAACATTTGTTAATTTTTATGTGATATGAGCCATAAGATTTAATTATGGTTCCCAAAGTTTCGAGACTCCCTAAGGGTAGCAATTTTAAATTGATATACAAGTACTGAGTAATTCTTTACTCTTGTACAATGCAACATTCGGATTAAAACATGTACATTGGAACAAAGTTCATTTATCGAAATCATATTAAAATCCACTTCACGTTTTTGCTTTGTTATTTTTTAGAAAAAAAATTCCTTGACTGAAAATAACCTTAGTTTGTTTCAAATGCAGCTTGTTTAAGGGCACACTGTTTCACATGTGAGTAAAGTTCAGTACTCTCTTGAAACATCCAGGTCATGCGGTAAATAGGTCATATTCTTTTTATAATAAGGACATAAACTAAAGGGAAAAATGCACATTTCTGTCAGGAGAAGTTATCTGAAGGTCTACAGGTGGAAACTTATCTGTCTTGTTCATACCGACAGAGAGATGTGCATTCTTCACTGGGGGTTATATTTCTGGACACGTCATCAAATTGTAACATTTCTTGTTATAGATTTTTAGAAATTTTTTTTAGAAAACAACAGAGAACTTTCTATACTCTCTACACTTCTTTAGCTGATTTAGGGTAATATCAACCCCCCCCCCCAACTCCCCACCGCCCACACAAAACATTTCATACATAAATAACTGTATAATTTTTCATACACAGTTTAAAAGTAACCTTTTAAGAGGAAGACATTAGTGAGAGTAAAAGAAGCATCTACACGTTGATTTATTTTAAGCATATATACACCATTTTAAAATAATGTATTTCATTTAATAAAAAACAATTCACTAGCAAAATACACATGCGTATATTCTTAATTTCTCATAAATATAGAATTCATTCAGTTGAAATAGCTTTCATATTTCCACTATTTTTAAAATCCCAAGTAAAGACTAATGCAAGCGTGGTTAATTTCAATAGGAGGCGGTTGGTTAAAACACGTACAATAAGCCCTTAGGTAACCACAGAACACGAAGTTTGTGATCTTCGATCTTACGTCAATTTATTTTAAAGAAGCTGTTGTATAAATACGGACAAATTGCATTTTGCCTACACACTTTTATATCACAGTTTGTCTTCCAGAAAACTTCCCTATAAATCACTTCTTCATAACAGTTACAAGGCATGTGATAGTATTGCATGTATACCTGGCCCCGCCGAACTAAAATTCTCAAATCACTCGATCAGTCCTCAAAACAGAAAAAAGTTCATAAATTTGAGGCCAATACTTAGATTTGAGGCCGAGTACAGGGTTGAGGAAATTTGGTGATAGCTGGGTCTGTTATTTACCACACCACAATCTGTGATGTCTGATTAAAATCATTCACAGTGAAAATAAATTGGAATAATTCCGATCAATAAAACAAATCACAACGAATTGGAATTTTAATCGTGGTAACTGAAAGATACCTTGTTTTTTTTTATTATACATACTAATGTTTTCTCTACGCTGAGTAAAGATAATGAGAAAAACAATTCATTGACTGCATATTTTATACCAAGAATTGATAGTTATTCTAATGAAAACGCCCAATGCTCATGTAATGACATTTTAAGGCATGGAGTATTCAAAACGCATGCCAGTGTCTTTGAAATATTTATTACACAATACTATACTTGGTATTAGAGATGCACCTGTGCACCATGTGAAAGGCAGGCCTCTATATTACTTGGTTGTGATATGTACAGGAACAGTTTGTTAAAATCCTTTCTGACTTCTTGTGAGATGATGTGAAAGTCTGAAGATAAAACTCTGTAGGTCTCATTCAATCTACCAGATATGTATTGACCGAATAATGGTTTTTAGAAATACCTAATCTGATACGTTGAAAGTCATATTAATCATAATTTCTGTGTATAGGAAATACTAACTTTTAATAAATCAAGCATGACAACACGAGGGAAATATCAACTGTGTGCTTTTTATCTCCACTTCATAGGAACATTCGTTATTCAAAATAAAAGTGCGTTAATTGAATTCCATCTCATAAAAAATGGCATAATAATGTAGAATAAAACAAGTAACTTATATCCCTTTATGAACTTTTGTCGAACATTTCCGTAAATCCATAATAAAAAAGAACATTTCTGATGCAAGTGTCAGTGCCTCAGTTCTAATAGTGGTCATGTAAATGATGGATAATAGAATTGGCTTACTTTTTGTTAACAATATCGAGCGCTGTTGTGGTTAACGTTTTAGAATAAAAGATTAACATTACCTAACGGTATTATATATCGAGGAAATTACTAAACTTTCCTTGAATAGATTCAGCTTTATACGAGTCTTCCATGTATAGAACACAATGAATAAAAGGGTCTCATTGTCCGTAGATAGTAATAATTAATATATTGCGTAATTATTGTGTATTTAATAAGTTTGGAAATATTACTATGCTGTTACATGTAAGAACAAACACTACAAAATTAAGGCCCAAAAATTAAACATTTAAATTTGGAATAGACCTGTATAACGTCAGATACACAAAACCTAACGTTGATCGTGGGATAATATAATCCACGTTCCCTTTTTTTTTTTTTTCTGTAAATCGATAAAAATGAATTGCTCCATGTCAGTCCTGTAATACAGCAAGGAATAGTTTAAATTCAGTGACATCAAAAGGGGAATAGCGCTATATCACTTTTGTTTCCCCCTTGCTATGACTTGTGAACTTCTTTAATATTTTACCTTAAGCCAGAAAATTGACACATGGAATCTAATCATCCACAATCACTACTTCAGTGCAATTTGTTTATACTGATCATTTCACACACGTACAGATAAATATATATGTAAGTAATGGTGTCATCTCATATAAAACGCCGTTGTCCCTCTTTAAGAGAGTATATATTCATAAATCAGCTGTTGATCTCTTAAACCCCCGACGACGACAGCGTCAGAATCACTAACTGAACACAGTTGACCATCTCTAACCATCTATGGCCATCAAGCGAGAGGAGTCGTGGTTTTTAGAGTATACAAATGTTAGGTTTTATACCGCCCATTGGCAAACGTTGTGCAGGGAGCAGTGATTTGGGTCAGTCTTTTCGAGTCCCTCTGACACCGGGCCGTTACTTCCGTCTACAGTGCGATCATATGTAGTCTTCCTCGTGTGGAATGTCCACGCGGTTTTATAGATATGTCACCTCTATATATATTTTGCAATGCAAATGTGGCCACGGTGTCATTGAATACACTTGAAGCTGTACTAGACAAGGTGTCTACGGCAGCAGAAAACAGAGAAAAATTGTACTCAGACACTTCTCTCTCTTAATGTTGGTCATCCATCATTTTAAATATAGAATTTCTTTTCAAGCTGTCATAATATAAATCAAAATTCTGTAAAGTTACCTCGATACGCATTCCAGCATTTTACTTTTTAGTTTTACTTTCTTTCATCTTCAGAGTAATTTGAAATATTGTTGTCGTAGCTTTGAATATTTGATTTGTTTTCTGATTAATTTTATGAGAAATTAGATATTAATGAGAAGAACTTTAATAAAATTAACTAGCTTCCATGTACAAGTACCGTATGATCATAAGTAAATGCGAACATATTTTACATGGAAAAATAATAGTTCTTACTGCTCAAGTCTATAATAGGAACATGTTCCTGTTGGAAAAAATCAAATACTTGTATTCAGGAATATTTTTGTCAACAACTGCACATAATAATCCTGTTCACATTGCAAGAATGCACAAATTTGTTAAATCCGTAGTAGGTAGATTATGTCAAGACCTTAAAAACAATACATACCCAGAACATTTGTCCTTTCTCGTCACTATAGTAACAGTCTCGTTACTAATGGTTTGCTATTCATTGGTTTGTATACTTTTCATTTTTGATTTTACACGCAAAAATTCCCGGAATATTTTTGAACCTTTAAAAAGATATGGATTACCATTGACTGTTCCAGTTTCCTTTTCCTCATAAGGTTCGTTAGGTTTAAGATGTTCTGCATAAAAACGCCTTTTTATATATGGTCTAATTGTCGTCTTTGTGTAATCTATTGTGTAATTTAAAACACATCTGTATGACATTTCTGGACCCAAATATCTAAAATAAAAGACAGCTTTTATTCATTATGCGTCTTTTAACAGCCATATGGTCTATATTTAGGACTATCTGACTGGAATACTTTGTTCTTTGCGACCTGTACAGAGGACAGATACAAATTGTACATGTAGCTCTCAATGGGGTAAAGGAGAGTTGTTAGGTCGACACCACGGCGCTTGTACAGAGACCAACTGAACACTGACAAAAATTGTAAATGATCAAAATCCATTTCATATTTTCTTAATTACCTACTAGTATTTGTTTTATACTGTGTTTCATTTCCTCCTACAATTTCAGATATTGACAATACAGATAATACAAGGATAAAGTGTCTAAATCCAATACATGTAAACGTAGCTGTATTGGTTTAGGTTCAACGCCAACTCATAGTGCAGTTCAAATTTCATATTGACCCAGAAAGGGTATTTCACTTTAAACCTAAGACAATACCAATTAGCAAATTTAAATATAGAGATGTGATTGTAATTAATAACAATGGACTTTTTCCAATGTCGGAAAAATGACTTGTCTGATTAATAACTGTCATTCTGAGTTCTTTTTATTTCGTTTTAAATTATTTGCACTTTACACTTATTAACTCTCAATTAATTAAATCAAATATTAGAACCTGTTCATTTCCTTTGGAGACAAACACGCAATATTACAACGTCTGTTTAAAGGGGCATCGTTACAATTTGAGCAGAAAATATTAATATTTTTATTTATTTTCATTTTAGTGAAACTTTACTCAAATTTTGAGCATCAATTGTCTAGTTATACTAAAAATACAGAGGTTATTATAATAATTCCTTGTTATGTTAGAAAAGGTCAGGCAATTTTTATGTTTACATTTTTAGTGCTGGAAAATTCAAGAATAAAAACAATTTTAATGTGACAAACTCTATAAATTAACTGTTTATTTTTTATTAAAACGAATTAAGAATTTAAGGAAAAACAAACTAATTGAAACATAACTTTAACTATAGAGTATATTAACCAATGTAAACAAAAACATTGCACAAAATAATCCATCTATAACAGTTTCTGAAAATTAGAAAAATGCGTATATTCTTACGCCGACAGTTAAGTCCTGCTTTGGATTGCGTACATTTCTTGCTAGCCATGAATAACAATTAAACAATTTCTTTTATAAATCGACAGAACATACTTAGTGGATGTCAATACATATATAATATTCATAAATCAGTACACAACTTGTGTATTCGTGTGTCTTTTCATTAAGAGCAGTCATAGAAGTATAAAAGTGTCAAGGATTCTATAAAAGCGATATTAATTCGACCCAATTACCGATATATATTTATGTAAACTTGAAAAAGGTTTATATACAGTAGAAGAACGCCTTCTTTAAGCCCATATTAGTTATGAAAAGTTTCTGGGTTACATAAATGAAATTCCCACGAGACAAAATGGGTATGCAGTGCATGGAGTGGAGTTAATGGTACTTTACTTTTATCAATTAAACCTCCTCAAATATACTCGCAATCTATCTACATAAAAACAGTATACAGGTCTTACCATGGGGTCACTGGTCACCCAACAAACATTAATGGGCGTATAAATAAAACCTGGTATAAATCTCACTGCAACATGCTCGAAAATTGATGTTACCAAGACTGGCATTAAGATGGCTGGGTGGTCGTGGCCATTTTTAGACCATATATATCAGTCTCCTATAGAAGGAGAGCTTCGTACAAAGATATAGAAAAGTACTCAAAGTAGGATTTTTTTAACAACCGTTTTTGGCTAACGAGATTTGAAGAAAGATATAGAATTTGCTTGATTTACAAGCCTTTTTATTTGGATTTTCTGTACTAATAACATTTTATGGCTAATGAAATAATATCTAAATTTTAAGGTAGATCAGATAGGTTTGTTGACCATTCAATGTCCTTAATTTTGAGCATGTAAGTTTACAAACAATAGATCAAACCAAATTCATAAAATTCTTTAATGGATAGTTGATAGTATCCGTCAAATCATATACTATACTAAAGTAAGACATGCTTAAAGATAAACATGAGATAAATGACAGATAATTCATATTCATATATAAGAGGAAGAATTTACCATATATAACATTTCTTTCATTTGAATATTTTAATCACCTGACCAAAAAACATTTTTAATATATTCGATCAGTGCTTTTCAAGATATATTGCTAAAGTCAGATACTCTTTACTATGGTATGGTGGCATATCTCTGCCCTTTGTGTGCAAGTTATTTTTCTATCAAATATGTCAACATGCAAGAAAATATGTTGACATCCAAGATAATTATGTCAACATGCAACATAACTATGTTGACATGCAAGAAAATTGAAGTGAAATAAGAATTATAAAAAATCTCAAAAAATCTCAAATATCGCCTACATGTGACATCCAAGATGCTAGATGCTACCTATTTATGTCGACATGCAACTTATTTATGTTAACATGCAAGATAAATGTGCTGACATGCAACTTATTTATGTCAACATGCAAATTCTCTATGTCGACATGCAACTTATTTATGTCAACATGCAACTTCTCTATGTCGACATGCAACATATTTATGTCAACATGCAACTTACTTATGTTGACATGCGAGATAAATATGTTGACATGCAACTTCGTTATGTTTACATGCGAGATAAATATATTGACATGCAACTTATAAGTTGTATGTCAACATAACTAAGTTGCATGTCGACTTAAATATGTTGCATGTCAACATATTTATCTTGCATGTTAACAAAACTAAGTTGCATGTCGACATAAATTAGTTGCATGTCGACATAAGGAAGTTGCATGTTAACATAAATAAGTTGCATGTCGACATAAATATGTTGCATGTCAACATATTTATTTTGCATGTTAACATAAATAAGTTGCAAGTCGACATAAATAGGTAGCATCTAGCATCTTGGATGTCACATGTTGGCGATATTTGAGTTTTTTTTTACATTTGTTATAATTCTTATTTGATTGCAGTTTTCTTGCATGTCAACATATATATGTTGCATGTTGACATAACTATCTTGCATGTCAACATATTTATCTTGCATGTCGACATAGTTAATAGAAAAATAACTTGCACACAAGGGGCAGAGATATGCCACCATAATTGACAAATTTATTGCTCATATTATTACAGAATTTATATTACTTTCGTGATTATTGTTCGATTGTTCGTTAGTTACCACACAATCTCTTTTAATTAGACATTGTGTATGAGAGTGTGTTTTTCTTTTCTGGTTTTTAAAATGACGGAATGGTTTTGCAACACCTGCATCATATATCTGATCGTACTCGTGTAGACTGTTTAAGCAGAGAGGTGTTTACTGTTTGCTAGCGGCGCAAGACTGATAGCAGTATTTGCTACGAACATAAAGAAATATTAACATTTTCAACTGGCTGTGTCTGTGATAACATATTACGAATCAATTTTGTACCATAAAACCCAGTAACTTCATAAAAAATGAGTGACACAAAATGGGCGTGTCTTAAAGCATAACAGAAAAACGGTATTGGCTGCGCTGCGTAGTAATACATAGCATGTGCTACATAAACAAAATAGTGGTTTTAAAATAATGTTGTTTAAAGGTGTGCAAATTGGAAATAATATAAATATAAGTTATAAGGAATCATTCTTTGAATATTATGAAGTGATTATTTCGGTAGGAGCGTGGTCAAATCTATCATAAAGCTCTTCGGGCTTTATTGGATTTGATCACACCCCGACCAAAATAATCACCTCATAATACTCAAAGAATGATTCCTTATTCCTTAACTATTTACGCCACTCTCTTAACAAGTTCAGTTGTTTTAACTTAGAGATCGGCTGAGCACAGCCATTTTCGCTAGCCAAGTGTCCGATCGGACTCTTGGCTAGCGGAGATGAGCACAGTGAAAATTCAAGTAATTTAAAAGTTTTAAATCAAATTATTGATAATTTACATATAACATAATAGCATAGAATATTATACCAACTGTCAAATTGAACACGACGAGATAAAATGTCGTTTATATTTCACTTTGCACCTTCTTTTTATTGTAGCAATTCTTGATTATGTGCATCGTTAAGTATTTAATTAATCAGCAAGAAAACGACACCCTTGGCATATTCAAAAATTTAATATTATGCATATACACTGTATAAACTCTGATGAGGACAATTATACTAATGTAATTAATTTATGCGTGTAGAACGTATTAATTTCGTTTGGTGCTAGCATTGTTTTACAACTTGCGGTAAAGTTTATTCTCAGTATTTAAAAACAGTTATTATGACATCTTTAAAATAAGTAGAGCAAATCAAAGTAAATACTGAAATATCATTTTAATCTCTAAATAAATATTCAATTCGTTTATTTTTAGCTTTTATTACTTTGGTGTTTATTCTAAAAAATGACATTACAGACTAACCAAAAATGTCCCTTTTGTAACCTTATTTTTATGAAACTAAATTTGGCGATGTGTATTCTTAAGTACTATTTCTCCATATAGCTATGTCTCTAAATGTCAGAACGAACGGAAATCAAAGGTCTTTTCTTTTCACAGCGTTTTACTTCATGGTCACTGATTAATGGCGGCTGCTGGATTTATCCATCTACCGTCCGAAAAATATGAAAAATTGAACGAAGCACTATAATTTTTAAAGTTCGCAAAAGTTCAGATTAAATATAGCTCTTAAATTTTTTTTTCAAGGAAAAAGTGCAATAAGGTAAAAACTATGATCAAATGATTCCTATACAATTGTATATGATTGGTACAATGGAAAAACCTAAATATTGGTGCTGAAATGTTGCAGTAGTAAACGTTAATGTGTTTGACTTCATTTTTGCAAACGACCTCACGTGCTACATTCATTATGGGCTTTCAATGAGTAGGGGGATTTCCCATCACTGGGCTGGATCTCCAAACTGGAAAAAAATACACCTCAGGGTATATAATATAAAGATGACTATTCCCAAACTTGAACATGTTTTCTGGAAAATAAATCTGAGAAAAACACCGCAGTTTGAAACCGTGTCAAAATTAATGACCCTCGTCAAACACTGAGTGGTCTTTTCTCGCCTCGCCTTTGACCCCGGGGTATTGTAGACAAGGCATCATTTTTTAACGCAAGTACAATGGGTATTCTACTGTCCAGGGACTGTCTGGATCTGTTTAGTTATTGTGTCATAAAAGTGTATTAAACTGACGTGCATGCGACACTTCACAGAGCGAGGAGGGCAATACATCAACGCACGTGCGCGTAGATGCGATTCTGACATTTTTGAAGACCGGTGTATAAAAATGTCAGACGAGCTTAAAACCCGTTTTTGTCATATAAAAATATTCTTTAACTGAAGGAGACTTTGAGGTGACTTGAATAGAATGGACGGTGTTACACGCGTTTTGGTCGTAGATAATGAACGGTCGTTTACATGTACCTAATTTATGGCGTAGTCTCCATAAAGGACAAATAAAAAAAGTTTTTAATACGAGAAAATTCGCAATTCATAAAATTCGTTCATTATGTCCATATTAATACTGTTTATACATGTATACATGTATATTTATTATAGTTACAAGTATTTATTGATGAACGTATACTTAAATTAGAGTGTCTTGTAAAAACATGTACAGGTGTAGTGTCCATATTTGGAGATGTGGGAAAAGAGTATTCTAATTATTTCTGTCATTACACCGAAGATTTGCAGAAAATGTCAGTTTCAGAAATCTTTTGGCACACATAAATTTATGTAAAAATGCGTTATACATTTTTTCAGATGTAATATTTAGCTATGCGGTCCGCTAATAATAAACGATGTCGCCTTTTTTATGGGAAATTCTGGGGGTTTTTGGACATTAGTTCAACCATTGGCCACTTAATGCGCATATTTAGTGTTTTCGTCTCGCTCATTTCTCTCTATCGTCTGTCCGTCGGCGCCATATTGTTGCATCATTGAACACTGCTGTTTAAAATACTGTTCTTCAGTTACGAGTGGTAGACCAAAACTTCAAAGACGCTCTCCTTGTTGAACATGAAAGGTGTTAGTTTACGGGCGTGTGTGGCACGGTCGTGTACATATAAAAAGGTGTCACAATATCCGCCAAAAAATGTTCTCTGCGTAGACTTGGACACTAAAACGAACTGTTAAATAATCATCCGGAAATGTTTATAAATCTTCTATGTCATGTCAGACTTTGCCGTACTTTAACCTCCTAGAGAACGTTGAATAATGGCATCTATATTTAAACGAGCATAAAAATTTATGAAATATTAATGCAAGAAAACAAAAGCTACAATGTGTTGAGTCAGACAGAATTACTTAGGCGTATGCCTGTCACATAATTGTCATTCGTTGAAGATAAGTTTTAAATTTCATTTGCATGTGAAACATTTAACCCCTGTGTTCTTTGCTTCATTATTGCAAATTCTCCCGAACAGCGTGTAAGGTAATTGGTGGTTCCAGCCAATTTGATCTTGACTTCACTTTCGTTTTCTTAACCTTGTGATCATTAACGACGGTTCCACTATGTTGATAGTTTGTAATACAACCAAAGGGCTTAAAAAATTAAAACTGTACAAAACAATAGGTATGGATTTGGTATTTTTTATTGTGTATTCCCCTTGTAGAAAAACGATAAATGAAAACTTCAAATAACACAATACTGTTTGAATTGCAATGTCTGATTACAAAATATCCGCATACATTTACGTGAAATTAGCACACAGCCAATCGTATTTGCTGTTACACCGTTGTATATACAAGTACTGTATTTCTTTTAAGCTGGAAGTTTAACAAATTCAATTGAATTCGTTCTGATATTGCATTTTGAAGTGCGTTTCAACAAATGAATTATTAAAATGAATTGAATATCAATCAAAAACATTTGATTTCTATACACACAGCAGAAAAAAACCCAACATTTTTATGTAAATAAACACAAAGTCGTTGTGTTAAAGCTAATACTATTGGAGACGAAGCATTACAGGCTACAGGCTTTGACAGGTGGCGCCCTTTGCTTTCGATGGTGCCGAACTCTGGACTGGAGGAATATTTATTCTCACAGGATTTATTGGATGAGTTCCGCATGCCTTTTACTTGCCAATTTCAATTATTCAACATTTAGTTGACAAGGAGTTTAAGAACCTCTAAATCTACGCTGTTTATTGAATATTTGTAATGTAGGAATCTTCAGCCGCTTCTTCGTCATCGAAATCCTCGAGCACGGGCGGAAGTGGGCGAATAGACTGTGTCTTAGCAACGGCAATGGCGTCGTACACAGTCAAGAATAAATTTTCCTTTGGAATTCTGTCGAACACACCCGCTTGGGTCATTGTCTTTATCATGTCCACGGAGCAACCGGCCAAGAATACCTTGACTTGAACGTGGTTGTACTCTGAGGATATGTGACCAAGTACATTTGCACCGGAAGCATCCAAGTAATTGATAGTTGAGCAGTCAATAATAACATGATGAGTTTTGCGCATAATTCGAATTTTCTCGGGTGTAACGAGCTCGTCTCCAGTTTCAGGGTCTTCCTCGAATCCAAGTTGGCTGATGCTAGAAGCGGTGGACATTTGTCTTGGCATACCTTGGTAATTGCCATTTCCTGAATAGTTAGATGAACGAGTAAGGTTTTCGTCTGAGATGGAGAATACGGGGTTGTCGCTCTTGTCGAGATTAGCGGTTGAAGCTGTATTGATGTATGTATCCTTGCCGTTTGAGTTGATGCTGACTTGGGAAGATTTGCGGTCTCCGGTAACTGTAACTCCAGTTAAATCTGTTGACACCTTCTTCTCTTTCAGAGCTCCTTTGCGCTCTTGTTTCTTGATAAACTTAAGAAGTTTTCGTGGGTTGATCGTGCATTTATACAAAGTATTACGGAAAATTTCAGCGTTGGCAAAGAACAGGTTGGCTTGGAAGCGGAACACCTTGACACCTGTATCCTCGATTGTTTCAGAATACCTCTTGTATTCCACGATTGCGCCGTCTTTGGTGATTCTGCCGAGTCTGTATCCGCGAGCAAACTGATTCTGGAACACAACGGTGATTAGCGAGACAATGACACCAATTCCAAGTCCGTAGTCAATATCAAGGAAGACCACGCTGACGATAGTGAAGAACCAGATGACGAAGTCGATTCTGTTGATTCTCCAGTATTTCCTGCAATCTCCAATCTGGATAAAGAGACCTTTGAGGGCAGCGACGATGATAGAGGAGAGGGCGGCTTTGGGAAGAGGCTCGAACAAAACGCTCATGGCCATGATGACGAGAATCATCAACAGTGCTGCAAAAGCTCCGTTGAGTGTAGATTTAGCATTCATGTTTGAGGCGACCATAGATCTTGGTGGGGCGACAGCGGACGGAAAACATCTGAAGAAAGCGCTGACGAAGTTACACATTCCGTAGGCGACCAATTCCTGGCTGTCATCTACCTCGTAGTTGTGCTTCTTGGCGCAAACCTTAGCCATAGCTATAGTGTTAGCGAAGATGAGAATGGCGATAACAAAGCAATCGACAAAGTAATCGGCTACTCCGGTGGTGTCAGGTAAAACAGGAGGAGGTATAGTTGAAGGAATATTCCCGACAATGGCAAGATCGAACTCTTCGTTTAGTTTTCCAAGGTAAGAAGCAAGGGTAGCGATGATTACAACAATCAATTCAACGGGAATAGGGATGAACAATTTGTCCTTGAACCTTTCGTTAACGCATTCTTTCATTAAGAAGATGAAGGCGATGCAGATAATGGTCGTTATGATGGCAGCAACATTAGCATCCGTTATATTTTCAAAAATAGCTTTGTATGTTTTCACGATCTTGAATGCACCACCATACCTTGGAATGGAAATCCCCAAGAGAGCTGGAATCTGGCTTGTTGCGATATGGACAGCGGCTCCTGAAGTAAAAGCGGCGAAGAACGACTCAGATAGGTAAGCGGTGATGAAACCAAGACGAAGAAATCCCATAACCAAAAGAATAACTCCGACGAAGAGGGATATAGTCATGGAAACGTGTTCCTTGTAATCCATAAACGCAGGAACAGACTCCCATTCTAGAAGCGTTGCATTTGAGGATCCGTTGACAAAGCTGTAGATTAAATTAGGATTGGCAGCTTTGAACACTTCCGCTTGTTTGTCAACAACACTTGCAGTCACAATACAAATGACAGCACTCGTTCCCATGGACACGTGTGGAGAGGTTCCAAAAATCACGTACAAGATGACCGGCCAAACGGATGTATAGAGTCCATTTTCTACCTTCACAGAGGTGAGTAATCCAAAAGCCAAAGCCTGGGGAATGTGCAGGATACCAATGGTAATTCCAGCGAGAATGTCGGTGACGGCATTTTCCTTGAGATTGTAGAAACGGATTGTTTTGATGATCGGTAAGAAGCCGGACAAGACCTTGAACACTTTCTTCGGAGTACATGACACCTTTTCCAGAGCACGCTGATGGAAGGGTGGCTTGTCCGTGTTCTTCTCCTTTAGGTAGATTTCGTCGAAGGCCGCCTGTGTATAGGGCTGACGCTTGATGAAGATGGTGCTGTCCACCGGGGTGGTCCCTCCCGGGGAAGACTTGCGCCTGTCCTTCACTCCCGGCTTGTCCTCCATTGACATGTTGTCTGCACTCGAGGAAGATCGCAGCATACTGACCCGTCCTCTTATGTACTACGGCAAGTCTACAAGGAAAAAAAGCCAAATCTCCAGTCCATTGTGACGTAGTCATTTTTATGTGAATATGAGTGACAGCTCGTAAAGCTATCAAGAGCGACAAGCGGATGACAAGCTCTGGCAAGTTTGCATAACTCAGGTGCAATTCTTGTTCTTTTGAAGCAATGTTAACATGTGCATTCTAGAAACAAAATTGTCATCGAGATTGTTCCGAAAATAAGACTAAGTGACTCAAGACACAACCAGACATTTCATCGGGCTACGACATTTCTAAAAGATAATGCGCAAAAAAACTGATAAAAAATTATTTCTTAATGTTTCGTTTGATTCATTTAATCTGAATTATATCTATCATGTGATATACCAACTGAAGTGAAGATAATGTTCATTTAATTATTGAATAACGTTTTGATATATTACTTTACACAATTAATTCCGTATACAAGCGCGGTACTCGATCAGAAAAAAATTAAATATTAAGATAACAATTACAGGATATTTTAAAAAATACTCGTTAGTCCGTTTAGATATTATAAATTATCCCGTCGTATATCAGAGATAGATAAATTTACTTACCAAAGAAAGAACAGAGCGATTTCAGGGTGATGTTTTCATGCGTGGCCTGTCAGCCCGGCCGAGAACGCACAATGTCAAATTTTACACTTATATACGAAGGGCGACGTTGATTGATAATTTGTGCAAATTAGGAATAAATTCAACAGCTAGAAACTTATCTATGGAGATATGTAGATATTTTCCACAGTTTTATTTTTTTTATTTCAATTCAAGCCCCGCCCACTTGTTGAAATAAACGGCAATGCGCTCTGGCCTCAACATTGATGAAAACGTAGACATTTAAGCCACTCCCACCAATGCATAGTACTTCGAGGAGTTTGAATTTGTTGAAGTTTTATCGTTTACTCCCCCCCCCCCTCTTTCTTTCTCTTTTTTCTTCATCTCCACTTTTTATTCTTAAAAACAAAGAACATATTGATTTATTTTTCTCACACTATTTTGGGTTTCAATATAGAAATATAATATGACTGATAATCTGTTTGTTAGCGATAGATTATATTTTTTTTGATAATATCAGAATTACATTATTAAATATACATGCGCTTATAGCTTCGCAACATACACTTGAAATCGTTTACAAGCGTGCATACACTTTTGTGAATTAAATGAAATAAATACATTTTTTTTCTTAAATCAGTCATGCACTTTAAGTATTTCCTCCTTAATTTTATAATACAGTATATGTAAAATGGAATACATGTATGTAGGGAAGGTGTTGAAATAAACATATAGCTTATTTGTCCAATTACTTTCTTGTTATTTACATTATTGAATATCAGTAATTTAAGGCTTTAACAATTAACATAAAATCATTATTAATTAATATTTTGTTATGTGACGTGTGAAGAACATGTAATTCCTTGTATCAGGTACGTGACCAATATTCCGGTTTTTGACATTTAATTAGATGTTATATACATGTTCTTATGCGTATGCTTGAATATGTGTGTAATAAATAACTATTATCTGACTAATAGTCAGCTAAAAGTGGGGTCTTTTTTATTTGGAAATAGTTTGTTGTTAGGTAAATTTATATATATATAGTTTGTCTCTGGGAAAGAAGTTTAAATTAGACAACAATTTTATTTCCATAAAATTATACTACAGACTATACATGTATTTACATCCACTAAGTATGATTTCATCTATTTCTATTTTAAGGAAATTAATCGTAATTCATAGCAGTATAGAAACTGAAAGGACTGAAATCTATATGATTCAGTTCTAACCAGTTTATTGATTGGTCGAAACCCTCTGCAACCTAAGAACAATCATGCACGGACTGCACTTAATGATCATGATAATGTCAGACTCAAATTGATTTGGCTATTTCTTTTAATTAACAATTTTATTAATTTGTTAAAAGAGTGATGTAGGTAAAAACAATAAAATGCTTTCTTTGATTATTCATGCGGGTAATGAAGGTAGCGATCATTGCAGAAAAAAATTTACATAACCTGCTACCTTCATATCCCGCATGAACCACTAAAGTAAGCATTTCATTGTTTAAGTAGCATGTGCTCCAATATGAAGCAAACATATTTTGAAATTGATCTAATTAATACATTGAATGTAAATATTGTGGAATAACTGTTAACTGATAGAGGTATGCTGCATTTCCCTTCTATAAAAGGAGGAGAAGCTACAAATAAATTTAGAATATCAATATGTATATGGAATAAAACAAAATGTATATATGATATAAATCACCATTGGGTTATGCTCAGTTTGCTATAACTAGATTTAAGAATATTTTATTTAATATATACAGAAATAGTACATATGTACCTATCTATTTGTAATTTTAATTTGTTTCGCTTTTAAAGCTTCAAAAGAAATTCCAGACTCCCGATCTATTACTTTAAAATTAGAAATAATTCAATTGTTCTACATAGGTACATGTATACAGACGTATTATGCAAATCCCCCGGGTAGGGGTTAATTCCTGCTGGTATACATCGGTGAGTTTTTATTCATGCGTCTCTGAGACGCGGATTAACATCGATGTCTCTCAGTGTTTAATTGAAGCTGATAATCATTATCCCGATACCCCCTGTTAAGCTGGATTAAAAAGTGAAATATTTTTGCGCAATAATGACCTCGGTATTTTATTATCCTCCCCCGAAACCTGGACTGAATGGAATTGTCAACATTTCATGGTGTTATTAACATAAGAATTTACGTTTAGTTTTTTAATAACAAGACATACCACCCCCACCCCCACCCCTGCAAATCGCAAATATCATCAAATATTGAATTATTGAACAAATTTCAAGGTAAAAACTATAAAGTTGTTTCAATTCTTTTCATGCTCTTGGAGATGCATGAACATGTACATGTAATGTTAAATGTTAACAATAATTAAAAAAAAATGTTTATGTAAAAGAAAGAAACAAAGCCAGTCACATCCCCTTCTTAGCTTATTTACAAAGAAAATCTGACAGTAAATTAAAAAACACAAGAGCCACCAAAACATATTGGTGAAAACATTTCAGATTTTGTAATATCATGGTCAAATAATAATCTATGAAAAAAGCATGCATCAGATTCTTGAGAACATCCTGTATTTATATTTTTAACGATTTTTCAGCACCCAAGGCTACCAAATTACACCACAGGGGCTCGGTTGTCGGATAGTGGAAGTTTTTTTTATTATTTGTTCCCAAGGACTAAAATGATTAAAATTAGTAATCTTCAATGTATTTCTGTCTATTGCATTAAAAATATTCACCAAAAACCCCTGTTTCAATCATGTTAAAAAAGTGTATTCAATGTACATTAAAAAAAGTAAAAGGACGACACTCGCCATCTTGGATTTATAGGGGGTCCTCGGTTCACGCTATGATTTAAACAAGTTCTCCAATTTCTCCAACGATTTCTGACGAGATCTAGGTTGGAAAATGATCAAATTACTTATCCCTGTCGTCTGACTACACATGTGTCCCACAGAATAAGCGCATCGTGTCGAAATGTACTAGATACTCGCCAAACTTATCGAAAGCAACGGAAGTTGATAAAAACTCTCCATGTAATCACTGAGGCGATCCGAAAGCATACGATAAACCAAGAGGAATATCTTTTCGCGGATTTTTTGCTCTCTCTAGACTTATCATATGCTTTCGGAATATCTCAGTGATTATACGGAGAATTTACGTCATTCAAATGTAAACTTCCGTTGCTTTCGATAAGTTTGGCGAGTATCTAGTACATTTATTTAAGTGTATAAACATATGTAGACATTTTACAAAAAATCACAATCTTAAATTAGTCTGCGGGTGCACTTAGCAGTGTACACAGGAGTGTTCATTGCAGTGTACATATGTATTATAATGAAACAACAGGATAATGGAGAGTACAATGACAAAACAGGATGATGGAGAGTATATTCTCTAAACAAAAATAATATATCTTTATCGTAATTTTGAGCATTTATAAAGGTATTTGCCCAAATTACATAACTCTTTGATATTCTTTGTTGAGAGTAGTTGAATGAGTTTAAAAACAGAAGGTTTTTCATAATAGTACTTTTTTTACAAACATCTTTCTTATTTCTTTATAAAATGGAAAAATTAGAATAAAATGAAACTCATCTTCAATCTGTGATAGTGGACATATAGTTTACAAACTCTATCATTTCTATGGATATTATAAAATCTGCCACGCTCTATCTCAAGTTGATGAGAGGATCACCGATATTTACTTATGAATTGTACATATACATTTGTTATTGGTTTTTTCAAATATTCTTGTACTTCAAAGCTATTACATAAGTGCTTATACATTATGGATTTGGGTGAATTGTCAAAGTAGCTATGACCTTCTTGTATAAACATATCAGTCAGCCTCTGCTTCACTTCAAGTAAAAATACATGTTCATTCAATTGTTCTTTAGAGTTCCATATGCATCCAAAACCTAAATTGTTAATCAACTGCTTTATTTACGAGAGCAAACAATTAGAGGCTAACTCTGTTTCACATACATTTACCAAATCTTGGTATATATTGCTTATAATACAGTTTTCAATATTCTTTAATCTTATACAATATTTCACCATTCTGTATGTTCTATATGTATATGTACATCTATGACTAAACTCCAGATAGGATTGTACTGTACTGTTTATTTGCTAAAATTCATATGAATTCTAAGCAGTGGTATATAACATGTAACATGACTGTACATAATTATACACACTGCACTCTATCTAAGCACAAGCACACATGTCACTATTAACGTTATACAATATTCTAAAAAAATATTCGTACACTTATAGGAGAAGAGACCCTATAAATCAATAAATCAAATGGTAATGTAATTAATAAAAATAATGATCACAGTAATACATTAATTGGATATAGTCTGACATACCCGTTTTTACCTGCCTCACGCAGATACATTGCGATATGGCAAAATTGTTTGCAATTATGAATAAAAAGGTGTTGAACTAGCTTAAACATAGAAGGACGAGTCTAGTAATATGAGTATACCCATCATACTAGTACTACATCATAATACCCATCATACTAGTACTACATCATAATACCCATCATACAGTACTACATCATAATACCCATCATACAGTACTACATCATAATACCCATCATACAGTACTACATCATAATACAAATCATATAGTACTACATCATAATACCCATCATTCAGTACTACATCATAATACCCATCATACCAGTATTACATCATAATACCCATCATACAGTACTACATCATAATACCCATCATACAGTAGTACATCATAATACCCATCATACAGTACTAAATCATAATACAAATCATACTAGTACTACATCATAATACCCATCATACTAGTACTACATCATAATACCCATCATACAGTACTACATCATAATACCCATCATACCAGTACTACATCATAATACCCATCATACAGTACTACATCATAATACCCATCATACAGTACTACATCATAATACAAATCATACTAGTACTACATCATAATACCCATCATACAGTACTACATCATAATACCCATCATACTAGTATTACATCATAATACCCATCATACTAGTACTACATCATAATACCCATCATACAGTACTACATCATAATACAAATCATACTAGTACTACATCATAATACCCATCATACAGTACTACATCATAATACCCATCATACAGTACTACATCATAATACAAATCATACTAGTACTACATCATAATACCCATCATACAGTACTACATCATAATACCCATCATACTAGTACTACATCATAATACCCATCATACAGTACTACATCATAATACCTATCATACTAGTACTACATCATAATACCCATCATACTAGTACTACATCATAATACCCATCATACAGTACTACATCATAATACCCATCATACTAGTACTACATCATAATACCCATCATACAGTACTACATCATAATACCCATCATACTAGTACTACATCATAATACCCATCATACTAGTATTACATCATAATACCCATCATACAGTACTACATCATAATACCCATCATACTAGTACTACATCATAATACCCATCATACAGTACTACATCATAATACCCATCATACTAGTACTACATCATAATACCCATCATACAGTACTACATCATAATACCCATCATACAGTACTACATCATAATACCCATCATACTAGTATTACATCATAATACCCATCATACTAGTACTACATCAAAATACCCATCATACTAGTACTACATCATAATACAAATCATACTAGTACTACATCATAATACCCATCATACAGTACTACATCATAATACCCATCATACTAGTATTACATCATAATACCCATCATACAGTACTACATCATAATACCCATCATACTAGTACTACATCATATTACCCATCATACTAGTACTACATCATAATACCCATCATACAGTACTACATCATAATACCCATCATACAGTACTACATCATAATACCCATCATACAGTACTACATCATAATACAAATCATATAGTACTACATCATAATACCCATCATACAGTACTACATCATAATACCCATCATACAGTACTACATCATAATACAAATCATACTAGTACTACATCATAATACCCATCATACAGTACTACATCATAATACCCATCATACTAGTACTACATCATAATACCCATCATACAGTACTACATCATAATACCCATCATACAGTACTACATCATAATACCCATCATACTAGTACTACATCAAAATACCCATCATACTAGTACTACATCATAATACCCATCATACTAGTACTACATCATAATACCCATCATACAGTACTACATCATAATACCCATCATACTAGTACTACATCATAATACCCATCATACAGTACTACATCTTAATACCCATCATACAGTACTACATCTTAATACCCATCATACAGTACTAAATCATAATACAAATCATACTAGTACTACATCATAATACCCATCATACTAGTACTACATCATAATACCCATCATACAGTACTACATCATAATACCCATCATACTAGTACTACAACATAATACCCATCATACTAGTACTACATCATAATACCCATCATACAGTACTACATCATAATACAAATCATACTAGTACTACATCATAATACCCATCATACTAGTACTACATCATAATACCCATCATACTAGTACTACATCATAATACAAATCATACTAGTACTACATCATAATACCCATCATACAGTACTACATCATAATACAAATCATACTAGTACTACATCATAATACCCATCATACAGTACTACATCATAATACCCATCATACAGTACTACATCATAATACCCATCATACTAGTACTACATCATAATACCCATCATACAGTACTACATCATAATACAAATCATACTAGTACTACATCATAATACCCATCATACTAGTACTACATCATAATACCCATCATACTAGTACTACATCATAATACCCATCATACAGTACTACATCATAATACCCATCATACTAGTACTACATCATAATACAAATCATACAGTACTACATCATATTACCCATCATACAGTACTACATCATAATACCCATCATACTAGTACTACATCATATTACCCATCATACAGTACTACATCATAATACCCATCATACAGTACTACATCATATTACCCATCATACAGTACTACATCATAATACCCATCATACTAGTACTACATCATAATACCCATCATACAGTACTACATCATAATACAAATCATACTAGTACTACATCATAATACCTATCATACAGTACTACATCATAATACCCATCATACAGTACTACATCATAATACCCATCATACAGTACTACATCATAATACAAATCATACTAGTACTACATCATAATACCCATCATACTAGTACTACATCATATTACCTATCATACAGTACTACATCATAATACCCATCATACTAGTACTACATCATAATACCCATCATACAGTACTACATCATAATACCCATCATACAGTACTACATCATAATACCCATCATACAGTACTACATCATAATACCCATCATACAGTACTACATCATAATACCCATCATACTAGTACTACATCATAATACCCATCATACAGTACTACATCATAATACCCATCATACAGTACTACATCATAATACCCATCATACTAGTACTACATCATAATACCCATCATACAGTACTACATCATAATACCCATCATACAGTAATACATCATAATACCCATCATACTAGTATTACATCATATTACCCATCATACTAGTACTACATCATATTACCCATCATACAGTACTACATCATAATACCCATCATACTAGTATTACATCATAATACCCATCATACAGTACTACATCATAATACCCATCATACAGTACTACATCATAATACCCATCATACAGTACTACATCATAATACCTATCATACTAGTACTACATCATAATACCCATCATACTAGTATTACATCATAATACCCATCATACCAGTACTACATCATATTACCCATCATACAGTATTACATCATAATACCCATCATACTAGTATTACATCATAATACCCATCATACTAGTACTACATCATATTACCTATCATACAGTACTACATCATAATACCCATCATACTAGTATTACATCATAATACCCATCATACAGTACTACATCATAATACCCATCATACAGTACTACATCATAATACCCATCATACAGTACTACATCATAATACCCATCATACTAGTATTACATCATAATACCCATCATACAGTACTACATCATAATACCCATCATACTAGTACTACATCATAATACCCATCATACAGTACTACATCATAATACCCATCATACTAGTACTACATTATAATACCCATCATACTAGTACTACATCATAATACCCATCATACCAGTACTACATCATAATACCCATCATACAGTACTACATCATAATACCCATCATACAGTAGTACATCATAATACCCATCATACAGTACTACATCATAATACCCATCATACTAGTACTACATCATAATACAAATCATACTAGTACTACATCATAATATCCATCATACTAGTATTACATCATAATATCCATCATACAGTACTACATCATATTACCCATCATACAGTACTACATCATAATACCCATCATACTAGTATTACATCATAATACCCATCATACTAGTACTACATCATAATACCCATCATACAGTACTACATCATAATACCCATCATACTAGTACTACGCCATATTGCATTGTAACTTGTTCCACGGATCTATTAGCTTTCTAAATTCAATAAAATTAAAATATGCAAGTTTCGTTGGATTAATATACTAGTATCTACGTTCATAAATTTCATAGGAATGCTATTGTGCATCAGTAGAGAATTACCATACCTACATTATTGTACATTGTGAACATATGTAAATATTTACATTTTCAACTGTCTTTGTCTGTGATAACATTACGAATCAATTTTGAACCCTAAAACCCAATAACTTCATAAAACATGAGTGACACAAAATGGGCGTGTCTTATAGCATAACCGAAAAACGGTATTGGATGCGCCGCGTACTAATACATAGCATGTTCTACATAAAAATTGTGCTTTTAAAATAATGTTATTTTAAAGTGTACAAATTAGAAATAATATAAATATAAGTAATACGGAATCATTCCTTGAATATTATGAGGTGATAATTTCGGTCGGGGCGTGGTCAAATCTATCATAAAGCCCTTCGGGCTTCGGGCTTTATTGGATTTGACCACGCCCCGAACGAAATTATCACCTCATAATACTCAAAGAATGATTCCTTATTCCTTAAAGATCATTTTAAAAATCCCTCAAAAAGCCAACAACCGAATACAAACCTTCATGTCGCTGAACCTAGTTTGTGGTTTATTTACAGTTAGAATATTTATATCTCTTCCCTTTTGTTTTTCGTTATAATGAAAAAAACATATACAATAAAATGAGAAATTATGAGCAACGAAGAACAGTCAGTGTGGATATGAATACTGTGAGTTAAAATCTGAAGCCATTGCATGCCCCACAATTTATTCCGACTAGTACTGATATTATAAGCCTCAGTCACAACTGGTCGTACATGCTTCTACGGGTGGTCTGCGGGCGGATATGATGAAAATCATGCGATCGAGACACGCAAGTGCATCTTACGATTTTATGTTTAAATGACGTACGCGGCAGTTGTGCTTCACACAAGGAACCCGTTAAGATAACCGTGCGATTTGACATGCACGAATGACGTAAGGAGATCTCACCTTTCTCTTGCGTTACACGGATATTGACCGCAAGTCGCTTGTGTTCACCATCAACATATAAATTGAACGCACTGTAAACGAACGTCACACTTACGTGATGCGAACATCAATTGCTCATGGTGCGTGCGAATCCCCCAAAAACATGATATATAATATTTTAAAAAATAAAATAAAAAAATTCTCCATAAGGTAGAGAGAATTGACAGTTTTACCATACATCAAAATGCCCCCAAAAGAGGAGGCTTTTAGAAAAGGCGTCTAGGAATAACCTTCTAGAAACAAATCTCAAACAAATGAATACGTTCTTTTAACAAAAAGGTGGGAGGCAAAGAAGAAAATACAGCTAGTGGAGGAGGAATTAGATATTGAAGAAGAGAAAAGACAGAATATTTCCCAAGCACTTTGACATGCAAGCGCGCTAAGATAGAATCATACATTTTCTATGGATCCTGAGGAGTGAGGAGAAGACGATTGATATTTATACGAGTAGAACGAATTTTTCAACTAAAAGCTTCTACACAACACTCCAAATCATCCTACAAGAGGAAACTGTTGTAGGGCTTATCGAAATAACGGTGCATATATTTTTTTAGTAAAACTATCAGATAATTATGATAGTAATTTTCGTGAGTTTGATAATATTTTTTAGTAAAAAGAGTTCTTTTTCCATTTTAAAATGACTGATTGTCATTTCTTATGACCATTAAAACTTTTTCAAATTTTCAAATTGTTTTTATGATGATATCGAAATTAAAATTCATGTTTTTCAAACGAATTGTAAACTTTGATTAATTAAAGAATAAATGAAATGGAAATGATGTCACTTTATAATAACATTTGCTAAAACAAAGTAATTCGCTGTTTCAATTGAAAGTTTCGTCAAAGTTGTTTCGAAACTATTGTACAGTTCAACAAATAGTTTTAAACAAAAATCTGACAGCATTTAAAGATATTACATTGGCCAGGAAAAACTTTCATTTGATAATTCGCTGAAATTAGATTTTTATGCAGAATTTTCCCTAGCTATAGTTATCAGAGCAATATTTCAGAGCAATTTTTAATCTTTTATGGTATCAGATACGAAAGATAAGTTATGTTTTGAAAACATTCTTCAAATGTGTAGTATATTCACCAAAGCAGCATTTACAGAATAAAAGTCTCTTTTCTTTCGAGTTCTTTTGACGTTTCGATATTCACTTGCTTAAACCATATTTACAAATACATGTATGCATTTAAAAATTTAATTACAGTACATTTCTAAAAATAAAAAAAAAATATTCTCTAATTAACGGGAAAACTAATATTGTCAGTGAAACTGTCGTGATGCAAGGTAAGACGTCGGTTTGATTGAATTGCAAGTTGCAAGTGACTCACGACCCGAATGTTAGTACTGCCATTCGCAAGATGAATGTACGTCAGTTGCACGACAATCGCAAGACGCAAGCACGGTTCGAACGGGCATCGCACGTTGCAAGTGGCAAATGAAACGGTACCTGACACCTACGACTGTCACGTTAAACGTTCGTTTGTCTTACGTTGCATTTGCAATCACGTCAATACTCTTTTCTCGCCCTACGATCAGCTACAGGGACCAGGCCCCGGGGCCATAAAACTTAGATAGCTCAGATTTGAGACCGAAAAATTACAGGAAAAAATAAGCATTATACAAAAACAATACCTAAAGACATTTTTATCAGAAGCATTTTCAAACATTTTTACAATACACTTTCTGTGTGTACAACAACACTTATTGCAAAACACGATAATCTCATAAGAATATAAATGCCGTTTTACATGTACCTGGTTGCGTTAAATTAATAAAAAAATTAATTAAAGTAAAAACACGTTATATCGTATTTATACCCTTAATTATTTTTTCTATGAAGTACATGCAATACATACAGTTGTGTTCGTACAAAAATGTACCAACGTATCTTTATACATGTATTTATGTTCTATAATATTTAGAGAAACCAAAGGCAGTAAACTTCAATGTTGGCACTTGATTTTCAAAATAGGACTTCTGCCGAAATTATTAATATATTTTAAGCTCACCTGAGTAAACTCACGTGACCTATTGCTATCTGTTTTCGTCCGTCATTGTGCGTCGTGCGTTAACATTTTTACATTTTTAACTTCTTCTTGAAAACTACCTGGTCAATGGTTATTATTTTTGGTGTGAAGCATCTCTATGGTAAGAAGAATCTAAATTTTGAAATTCATGGCTCTATCACCCCCGGGGCGCCACAGGTGGGGCCAAATATGCAAAATAAAGAGCAAAATTTTCAAAAATCTTCTTCTCTACTTTCACACACGTGGACAAAAATGAATCTATAGTTATGATGTCCATGAAGCCCTCTACCAAAATTGTGAAATTCATGGCCCTTGGTCAAGGGTTCAGGCTCTAGGGCGGGGCCAATATAACCATATAGTAAAAATGTATTTAATCTTTGAAAATCTTCTTTACTCCCCTATATATTTGTTAAAAACTAAATGCATGGTTATGATTGATGTCCATGAAGCCCTCTACCAAAATTGTGAAATTCATGGCCCCTGGGTCAAGGGTTCAGACTCTAGGGCGGGGCCAATATGACCATATAGTAAAAAATGTATTAAATCTTCTTTACTCCCAAATATATTTGTTAAAAACTAAATGCATGGTTATGATGTCCATGAAGCCCTCTACCAAAATTTTGAAAGTAATGGCCCCTGGGTCAAGGGTTCAGGCCCTAGGGCAGTGCCAATATAGCAATATAGTGAAAATGTGTTAAATCTTGGAAAATCTTCTTTACTCTCACACATGTGGGAAAAAACTGAATGCATGGTTATGATTTCCACAAACTCTTCTACCTAAATTGTGAAATTCATGGCCCCTGGTCAGGGGTTCAGACCGTCGGGGGGGGGGGGGGTAGGCAATATGGCTATATAGTGTTAATGCATATTATGTTAAAAAATCATTTTTCTGTACTCTCACACATCTGAAAAACTGACTTCATAATTATGTTAACCAGGAAGTCCTCTACAAAAATTGTAAATTTTGTGTCCCCTGGAGTATGGGTTTTGACTCTATGGTTAAAATGGATGTATAGTGTAAATGCATATAATGTTTAAAAATAATCTTCTCTACTCCCACACACTTGTAAGGGAAACCGAATTCATAATTTTGTAGACCAGGAAGCCCTCTACCAAAATAATAAATTTCATGTCCCCCGGGGTAGGGGTTCTGAATCTAGATCAAAATAGTCATATAGTATTAATGCATTTAATGTTTAAGAAATCACCTTCTTTACTTCTGCTGATACTGAATAAAAACTGACTGCATATAAAGAAAGAAAATAAAGCCATCTATCAAAATTGTAAATTTCATGTCTCCCAATGTAGGGATTTGAATCTAGGGCGGGGCCAAAACACTAGTATAGTGTATAGAGTAGGGGTTCTTAATGCATGGTGTGGTCAAAATGATCATTTAGTGTTAATGTATATAATGTTTAAAAAACATCTACTGACATAGAATAAAAACTGACTGAATATTTAGAAAAAAACATTAAGTTGTCATCTTTGATAATATTTCATGTCACCTACATGTAAGGCAAGGGTTATGGCTGGGGGGGGGGGGGTATATATTTGTCCTTTTATTTTATTCTGCTCAGGAATTTCAATGAAAGAAAGGAGTAAATTCACATATTTAGAAAAGAACAAGAATGAAGCTGTCTATCAAAGTTGAGATACTGTGGTTTCATCAATATTCGTTGAATACTAATTTTCGTGGATTTCGTTTTTAAGTTGATCCACGAAATTAAATGTTCATTGAAATGCAATTTATGTTAACATTTTGTATTGATAGGGTCATTGGCCACGAATTTACGTATCCTTGAAACTGTGATTTTCACTTTATCCACGAAATTTGATACCCTTGAATATTAATGAAACCACAGTATTGTAAAAGCATTTTGAAAGAGTTCAGGCAGTTTATGGAGTTATCTTCCCTTGCTTCTTCAGTATGGAGTTATCTTCCTTTGCTTGTTCATATTATTGATTATTATGTAATTACGGAGTTGTATGGTCAGAATAGTTATACAAGTATTTTATCATTTGAAACAAAAACAGTTTTGGAACTTTCTAAATAAACAAATACGATGGTGATAATATACATTAATTTAATAGGTTGAATATTCAAAAGCTGGAACATGACATATGAGAGAATTCTGAAGTTGGGGTTTTTTTGTTTGTTTAAGTTTCTGTCTGCCCATCGGGATGGAGGATGATAAGTTGTTTTAATTAAAACATGTTTACTAGCCACCTTGTTTTGGTTTATCTATGAAAACATATACACATATAACGTATCTTCAAAGTTAACAAATATGGGGAAATTATTTTCTATCAGAGTCTGGCACCTTTTAATATTAGGTCATGCCCTCTATTATTATAAGTTTTTCGCTAAAATTATAGATTTTATAGTCCTTTTTGAAAGATTTCAGGCAGGGAGGTCATCATTACAACATTATAATTTGTCTACTCCAGAATGAAACTTAATTAAATGCATACATGAGACTCCTCGACAAGTTTGTGTATGGGCTATGGTACTCAGGTGACCGTTAAGGCCTATTGGCCTCTTGTTGTATAAAATTCAAACTAAAAAACTACCATATGTATAATATAGCTAATATATATCTCTGAGAAAAAGCTTACTATGGAGAGCCAAGGGGTTTCTCTGGGTGGATGAAATAGGCAACATTCTATAAATAGTGCCTGTTTGGGAGGGTAACAATTGAAATTATTATACTTTCATGTTAAATACTGAAATCTGATTGGTTTAGACGCAGTTGACAATCCGTTCTAATACCCTCAGCGTTAGCAACACACTTGGCAACGGGCCGATAGAACGAATTGTTACATGCGCGTAAATTATGCTCGTACGGTTCGTCGTAGAACTCACGTATTTTCTATATAAAAGCAGTAAAATTTGCTATAAAATTAAGACATTCAGTATAATAAAACAAATAGTGCCTGTTTGGGAGGGTACCAGTTGAAATTGACCGACGCGAAGCGAAGGTTGACAATGGTTTTCGAGGGGTGTCAATTTCAACTGGTACTACCATACATGTTAACTCTACCGATTTACCATTCTCTCACCAGAGGTCGTGCTACACAAGTTTCGCTTACACCTCTGTCAACGCCGGAAAAATAGTCTGTCACATGATCAAAACAAGCATGGCGAGCACATGGCATTGTTGATTTGTTTCTCCTGTACAATCAACTGAAAGGGAGGATATTAATGGGCAAAGACTTAGTGGGTAAAGTTTAAAATTATCATAGGGGATAACATTGCAGCTGATTTGTGTAATATCATCGATGAATCGGGAGTTTGCAGAATCTGATTTTCAAAACTTTCAAACATCTGTCAAACTCGATCCTGTGATCAGAATTTAATTTTTACCTCCGCGAAATAGTTCTCCCAGAAACTTTGAAATAAAAATGAATAAAAGTACTAAACATTTAAATTGAACTATATCTAATCATATTTAGAGATAAACGAAGTAAATACATTGATTTTAGATACATTCTGTCCATCGTTTCAGTTTGTACAAGAATCTTGTACATCGGGCGTTGACAGAGGTGTAAGCGAAACTTGTGTAGCACGACCTCTGGTGAGAGAATGCCGATTTACGCGGAAGTCTACCGCTTTTTGGCTTTGTCTTCCGCCTACCGATTTTATTAAAAAATCTACCGCTTTTCTTCAAAATACATTCCTTGTATTGATAGATAGCCATTTTGGAAGCCATTGTGGTAAAAAAATCTCGTCGGGTTTGAAATTAGCGCGTGACTTTGAATCGGAGGCACACAAACTCTTTATTAAGGCGCTTGAATGACAAGTTTTCAAGCATGTGTTTTACATTGAACGATGAAAGAAGCTACTTCCCGTGATTACATTAGTTACAAGACATGTCAATATTATCCTCGCAAATGAAAAAGAAGCTTTGCAATTCCACACGTGGTTTTAACGATGACTGAATATATCTTTTAACTTTGCCATAACAGTAAATTAACTTCACTTGCAGTTTATTGAATGCTGCATGATTTGTAATAAGCATGTAAATAAACATCGTTTTAATGTTGAAAAAGAATATACGATTTCCTACTAGTTCTTACTTCTCTTTTATGTTAAATTTTGGCAACTTAACCTATTTTTCTGAACAAAGGCAATTGTTAAAGTCTCTGCACTCAAATAGTATTTCCTAAAAAAATAAACTTACCGGTAATCAATATATGCATGGTAAATGCATGCAAACATTTTTATTGCTTGTGTTGATATTTAATTTAGTATATTTCAAAAGTCTTTTATATTTTAGTTGATATCATTAATTACTAATAAAAAACCCTTACTACATATGTAGTACTTAAAAATTTTTGTGCTTTGAAATATACGCGAAAACGTCCGCGCGCGATGCTACCGCTTTTCGGTTCAAAATCTACCTATTTTTCATCACTGGAGGTTAACATGTATGCTGGTACCCTCCCAAACAGGCACTATTTATATATTGACACCCCGAGAAAACCATTGTCAACCGACGCGAAGGTAACAGTTGAAATTGACACCCCGAGAAAACCGTTGGAGTGTCAATTTCAACTGTTACCCTCCCAAACAGGCACTATTTATTTTATTATACTGAATGTCTTAATTTTAGAAAAAACTTTACTGCTTTTATATAGAAATGATGTTAATTCTACGGCGAACCGTACGCACATAATTTACGTGCATGTAACAATTCGTTGTGTTACCCGTTGCCAAGTGTGTTGCTAACGCAAAGGGTAATAGAACGGATTATCAACTGCGTCTAAACCAATAAGATTTCAGTATTTAACATGAACGTATAATAATACAGTTATAGACTCTCAATAATAAAATAATTTACACTTCATAGATAAATTCTTAATGACGTCACGCACGGTGTTGGTGTTAATTTCGGTAACGTAAAAATCCCTTAAAAACGTATTTTATGCATCGGTTAAAACATTAATTCTACTGAGCAAGTGTGATCATAAACAAACGCCTTTTGGTGGACGATTAAAGTACGTCTGTTTTTAATAACTGACTCAAAATTCTAAAAAAAAAATTGCATTCTTCAAAGCTAGCTTATTTTTTTTTAAAATATCATGGCACAGTAAATGATACACAAACTTACGAAAGCTGAAATTAACATGGAGGCTGGATATACATTTTATTGGAAAGGAAAGATTGTCACAAGAAGAGTTTGTTCAAATACATAAAATACATCTATAAACCAAAGTGTAAGTCTGCCTTTCGGCTCTCAACTTATTTTTACGTTCTTTATTATCAAGAAAAAAATTTGTTTTTCAGTTTTATAAGTCTGTGAAGTAAACCGACACACAGCACTGGGGACGAGTCATGCACAGAGGTGAAGGAGGATACAAACCTTTGAAGGACCTCAATGTTGTTTACTGTAAACAACATAAACATATCATGTCATTTTTCTTTGGCCAATATGCGTCACATTAGGCTTCTGAACACCGATGTGTGACCTATGTTTTGCTTTCTTGGTTTCTTGGTGTTTGGTACAACCCTCGGAGTCAGTAGCTTTGACTAATACTACTATTTTCTAAACCATGCCACAAAATTTCATACCCAATACAAAAACACTTACCTGTTCCTCAAAATTAGCCCAAAAGTTATATATAACAATAACTATATTATTAATGGAGAATAATTTTGTTTACATCTTGAATCACATTATCATTAATTCCTTTGGCAAATAAAAGATCCAGAGTAAAGAGAACACTGTAGCTGTCCGCTCAAAGAGAGGAAACTCGGTTATTAATTCAACCCTTTAAGTTTTATACACATTGTATCCATAAAGATATTTTTTATATCTGCATTTCTTATAAAAAATAATAAAAAAATTACATTAAGGGTGATCAGGACGTTGCAGTGTAAAATTATTTGTAAGTGAATTTTTTGCTTTTTTCAACATGTCAACATTAAAAATGTCCTCTACAACATATTTTTGCGATCACTTCTTTGCCTTGCAAGGGAAATAGTTTGATATGAATTACCCCCTTCTCTGGCATTAAGATTTTTTTGGATAATTTCAATATTCTGAAATAATTATTTATTTGGTGGAATTTATTAGTAAATTTTATTCAATATTTCAAGAACAGAAATAGATTTAAGAATTAATTACAACATTGACCTTTTTACATAGCAACATCATATTTTTACGAAAATATTGATAACAATTTTTGAGTTTTCTGAAAATTTTTATATATCAACCTTAGCATGTGCTTAATAACATATAAAAAAATTTATGTCCACTTTCTTGGCATTCAACGGAGATACAACAGTATAGGAATCATCCTTTCCCCATTTTCTAGAATGAAATTTTGTGACAATTTCTGTTTTGAAACATCAACAAATTATTATATAATAATACATTTTTTGGATTTACATGTATTTATTAACATTTAAAGAATAATAATTATAATATATCTATGATTATATTAACCACTTATGATTTTGTACATCTCCATTTGTATAAAATTGAAAAACGTTAAAGTTCCCCTAACTTATTGTACTTTTAATTAGAAAATTTTACAAAATACAGCTGATCAGATTATGTCATCCTAATAAAAAAAACCTGAAAAATTAGGGGTTTTGGTACAAATCAAAATGGAGATGTCTTCATTAATATAGTTATCCATGGATTATTTAAACGATTCAAACAACTTGACGTCCGCAATGTATATTTCCGATTGGTTAATAAAATATCATTATTTTTAAGTCCACTGTTTCATTATTTACATCCTCCATTTCTTAAATAAACCCATTGTGATAAATAGCTCTACGGAAACAGACAGTGCTGAAATCTACACGATCCAGTTCTTATCAGTTTATCGATTGGTCGAAACCTTCAGCAACCTAAGACAACGGACTGCACAAAATAGTCATGACGATGTCAGACTTTAATTCCCATATAACACGACTTGGTTGTTTCTTTTATCTAACGTATTGATGTACATTAACAATTATAATTTAGTTACTTTTACTCACTCTTTAAGATAAATGCAAAAATTAAAAAAAAAAGATGTAAATATAAAAATAAGATATTTTCTTTGATGATTCATGCGGGCTATGAAGACAGCAATCATTGCAAAAAAAAATTAACCCACTAACGCGGGTTGTGTATTTTTCTGCAATGCCGCTACCTTTATACCCGCATGAATCATCAAAGAAAGTATCTTATTGTTAAAATATTATCTTGAATGCTGAAAACTCTCTCCGTGTACCTTGAGTATCAAACAGTATGCCTCTCATAATGAATTAAATTGTTCTAATAAATCTTGTCAAGAAGTTTTTAAAAGTTGAAATGAAAACGTATCAGTAAATAATGGTTTTTTTTCAGTGAACATGGGAAAAGAAACTGCAATTCTGACGTCATATTTACAATGACTGCTCTTCGCCCTTCTGACATGGAGTACATGCGCGGATCCAGAAAATTTTTCCAGGGGGGGTCCGAAGGGTAATTGTGCTTGCCAGGGGGGGGGGGGGTCCGAGGCATATTTGCGATAATTTTACTATGTAAATTTAATAAATTTTTATTTTCCAGGGGGGGTCGGGACCCCCCCGACCCCCCCTCTAGATCCGCGCATGGAGTAAACCAGTACAGCGATTGCAGTTATTGAAAAAAACCCTGTTTAGATTGCTTTATATGTAGATGGCATGAAACATTTTAAAATTTAGTTTTAGAAAACCGAGTCAAAGAAATAACAGCTTTATTTTTTATAACTGATAGTTCTTCATTAGCAAAGAATGAATCTACAAAGTAACAAAATATTAAAATATGAAGGAAATTGTTGAGGTTTTTTTCTTCAAAACTAATGGTGTATTTGAGAATAAATATTATTTAGCATATAATGAACACATTCATTCAAGTTACAGCAAATTATCGCTAGTACAAGTTCATGACTATCGGTTCAAGTTCATGTCCGTCGATTCAAGTACATGTTCATTGGTTTAAGTTCATGTTCGCCAATTCAAGTTCACGTAAAAGACGTTACTGTTTCTATAGATGCACTACATATGATTCTTCCGCTGCTTCCTCGTCCGTGAAAGACACTTTTCGAGTCGGGGTGGTTTGAGCTGGTTCAGACGGCTGAACCACGAGTTTCTCCGCAAACGCCATGGCGTCCGCCAAATCCGGAAATACGTCATCTTTTGGAATGACGTCAAAAGCAGCTGAATGTTTCATTGTTAAGTGAACTCTTTCAGACAATCCTGACAAAAGAAGGCGAATTCCAAGTTTTGAATACTCTTTGTGGACGTGAATGAGGAGATTAGTGCCGGAAGCATCGATATAGTTCACGCATGCCATGTCAAGAATGATTACTCGAGTCCGTTTGTACTCTGCTAACAGTTGCGTGGGATGTGAAATTTCGTCAAATCCAGAGTCGACAGTGTCCAAGCTATCAAGTGTATCAATAGACGTCAGACTCAAAACATGCTCCGGTGGTGGCAATCCCACGAAAACAGACTCTTTGTTTAAGAAATTACCAGCCTCAAAATCGGGTTGATTGCTGTATATTTGATTACTCGACGGCGATTCCTCAAAAGAAACTGATGAAAATACAGGCTGGTTATTATTCAAGCCATTTTCTGTAGTGACAGTTGATATTTGCTTAAGCGGAAGTCCAGTACTTTGGGGTGCACTGTCATTTCCAGTTTGGTTGGCCGTGATTTCGTACTTTTTGTTTAACAATTTCACGAACTTCCTTGGGTTGACTGTTGCCGAGTACAACTTTTTACGGAATATCTCAGCATTCGCGAAGAATATGCTTGATTTGTATACAAATATCTTGATTGGACTCAATGAGAACAATTTCTTAATGCTACGTATATTTCTGAAGTTAGAGTTATATTTCATCAATCTCAAGGCTGAAGCTTGCTGGCTTTGAAACACAACGGTGAGGAGAGAGACTGCTAACCCGATTCCGAGTCCAAAGTCAATGTCTATGAAAACCACGGAGGTTATCGTACATAACCAAATGATGAAATCGTACTTGTTGATCATCCAATATCGTCTAGCATCCGACATTTGAACGAACAGTCCTTTCAATGCTACCAAAATAATGGAAGCTAAAGCAGCTTTTGGCAAGAAATAGAAGAGTTCACTGATTGCAACAATGACTAAGAGCATCAGAAGAGCCGAAAACAAACCACTTATCGTCGTTTTGGCGTTCATGGACGACAGAATCATCGATCTCGGAGGAGCTACAGCGGACGGGAAGCACTTGAAAAACGAACTGGCGAAATTGCAAATGCCATAGGCATAGATTTCCTGATTGTCATTTAACTCGTAGTTATGCTTTTTGGCGCATATTTTTGCCATTGCGATGGTGTTGGAGAAAATCAAGATAGCGACGACAAAGCAGTCGCCCAAATATAGGGGGACGTCGGTCATGTCGGGTATCACTGGGGCCGGTATTGTGTTTGGAATCGTCCCGACAACAGCGACATCGAACACCTCGTTCAGGTTCGACAAAAAGGAGACGAGCGTCGCGACTATAACGATGATCAACTCAGTTGGAATTGGAATCTTTAACTTATGCTTAAAACGCTCATTGACACAATCCTTCACAACACACAGAATGATTATGCAAATGATAGAAATGACAAGGGTGGCAAGGTTTACTGATGTGATCTTTTTGAAAATGTCTTTGTATGTGTAGACTATTTTGAAGGCACCCGAGAAGCGTTTGATATGAATTCCTAGAAGTGCCGGCATCTGACTTGTTGCGATATGAACTGCTGCACCGGAAGTGAAACCACTGAAGAAGGACTCGGAAAAGTAAAAGGTTATAAATCCAAGACGGAACATTCCCATGAAAATAAGGATAAGGCCTGAGAACAACGAAATATTCATAGCAACATTCTCCTTGAAATCCATGAACTCCGGGATATTCACCCATTCCACTTTAGTCAAGTTTTGCATAGTTACGTTATTTTTTGCAATAAACGATGCCAGTAAATGCTGATTTTGGGATTTGAACTCATCTGCCCGTATGTCAACAATCCCAGCGGTTACCATACAGATCACGGCACTAGTTCCCATGGAGATGTGAGGCGATGTACCAAAAATAACATAGAACAATATCGGCCACAATGAGGTATAAAGTCCGTTCTCTACCTTAACTGATGCCAGCAATCCAAACGCCAGGGCTTGTGGAATGTGCATGATTCCAATGGTTAGTCCCGTCAGAAAGTCCATCAACACATACTCTTTGAATTTGTAATACTTGAGGAATTTCAACACGGGTAAATGGTAAGCAAAGAATTTCCATGCACGTCTGGGAGAACAGTAGAAATTCTTTTTCAGTCTCTGTAACAGGGTCTGAGAATTTTCTTCGATTTCCACGTAGCGATGGCTGAACTCTAGCGTGGCCATCGTGGACGACCAACTCGTTGTGTCTGTTTACAAAACGGTTTCCTCGGTCAGTGATTACTAGTCACTTTTCATAAGAATACTTGGGAGTTCGACAATGAAAGTGCTCAGGCGGCCGGGTCGCCGTGTTTTATACTGTTGTAATGATTGTCCGCCAAAGGGGAATCGTACATGTCGTCATCAAGTTTAAAGCTGATGTTAAACGACGCAATTACTCAAACTGATTGATAGTCGATTCACAGAGAGTCATATATTCTTATATATTGAAATAAAAATTAACATCGGGAATTCATTTCGGATTTACAAAATTAATTCTATTTACCTTTGTTGATCCAGTTTTAGCTAGTGAACGTTAAACAATTATGTGAGTCAGCGTAGGGTCATTTAGTTATACATGTTTTCTTTTGTTGTTTTTGGTCGAGATCTGCTACCTTGAACACGACGATTTCGATCACTTATTCACGGTTTGTCCACAAAAGCGGAAATATGGTAAGGCATTTAATGTCAAATTTCTGTCAAAATTTAATTAAAAGTACAATCTTGTTTATATATATGTGTTAAAAAATATTAGTATATTGTAAACATAGATGTTTATCTGGTCATATGGGTCAACTATTTTTATGATAATTTTAATATTCCTTTGATGGTAAACAAGGGTGTCCAGTGTATCCCTGTTCATTCATTATTTTTGCGCATCATTATATACATGTACATGTAGCTGTGACTAACTATATGTTCCGTCAATATTTATACAACTCGTACATATATATCATTACGCCATATAATCCGTAATAATTTATGTCAAAATATCTATATGAACATCCATTTATTAATGTAGACTTATACGCATTAACATAATTGAATTTCGATTGAACCACATGTTGACTTAGTCAGAACATTTGATTTATTTCATGTGCGTACTTTGGCACTGGCATAGAACTTTGAATTTCCGGAAAAATTCGGATAACTATATAACAGCGAACTGTCGTCCAAATCTGTGACCAATTTCCGTCTTTTACTGTCAGATCAAGTTTTTTTGTAAACAAGTCAAGGGCACCATCTAAGAATGTAATGAGGTCATATTTTTCATATTCTTATTGTGTAAAGAACATACATCATTCTGTTTACTATGTAATGTCTCATCTCTAAGTACTAGATTATTGTCTCGTTCATCTTTTTGAGAGAAATTTTAGACATTTCATAATATGTATGAGGAAAACGAATCCATTTAGTTTATTCAGCCACTGGCTTTCCCATTTCTGTTACAACACCAGTAGTATTTTTTTTTTCATGTGTCAAGTGCCTACATGTATAGCTGTACATGTAACACATGCTATCCCAATATTATTTAAGATATAAAATTTAATGCCGTTTTAACGCTTTTTTTTTTACAATGATATAGACACCCGACCAAAAAACAAATTGTCTTGAATTAAAAAAAAATGCATATCTATCTATAAAATGTTTACATTTTTCAATGAAAGTATATTTTCAATGTACCTTCACAGACAAATATGCCTTGTGCCGACTGATAGTTTCTGAGACCATTTTAAGAATAGGGTATCCTATTTTGAGACAAAGCTTCAACTTAAAATTGCAAGCTTCAATCGTTTTCTCATCAGATTTTTTCAGATTCTTAAATCTTCAATTTAACTCTGCAGCTGCATAGTTCTAAGTGATGAATAAAGGCATTTTTCTGTATACTTGTATGCATAATTTCCATACAAAACAGTGGTGTCGAAAGCAAATTGAAAGTGGGGGGGGGGGGGCTAGACTTATCAAAAACCTTGACAAGCAATAAAAAAAAAGGTTATGTATAACTTTGCTTAGCTTCCCCCCCCCCCCTCCACCTCCCGGTTACGACGCCTATGCAAAATAACACAATACAATATGTAAAAACTTATATTTATAATGGTTTTTTTTTAATCTTTTGACAACAGTTTTGGTTAGTTTTTGGTATAAACAAGTCAGTCCAAGAAATGTTTACTTTTTGGTCTTCAAAGGTACAAGATGGCCGGACATACCCCTTAAACACGGCATACATAGTAGCTTTAATATTACGTCGATTTTTATCTCACAATTATGTAAAACACACCACGCATATCGAGATTCTCTGCACCTTGACCGGTTTTTTTATACGTGTTTTACTTCTTTTTTATATATATTCTTTGGTGTGGTGGGATTTTAATCAAAGATATCCTGTTTCTTTATACTTTTCGTTCCCCTATTACAACACATTATTTATCACTGGTCGATCGAGCGCCCACGCCTCACCCTGTGTAACAGTGGGCAAACTATTTGTGACATCCTGGAAATACATGTAATTTCAAATGACTACAAGGGTTAGTATGCATTTTTAGTTTAAATCAAATTTTAAAGGGAACGGTGCAATAAAATGTACAGCTATATAGGACGACAATAATTCAATTTTTGCTCCAATTAAGGCTTCTTAACGGCATTCTCCACGAAAATATGGCTAACAGAAATTTAAAAACCATGATATTTTTTGTCATTTTAGTAGAAAATAACATTTTCGTAAAAAAATTCTACATGAAAATTGCAGCTCATATTGCTTTAACTATTGGTAAAAATGGGGCATATACATGTATATTTGGCCTATTCAAATATACATGTAGTTTTTTTCTGTACTAATTACATCAATATAAATACCCTTTACCCTTTTACGTGTATTTCAAAATCTATAAGTTCATCTTTTTGTCCATGCATACGTTTACAAGTACATGATATAGCTGTGTATTTCCTCGTTTATTCCCGTACGTTATTCTAATGAACAATTTTAAAGGTGCATTTATACACTTCTGCAATTCTCTCTTTTCCCTGGAGGCACAAGACACGAACGTGCTCCTGTGACTTTTAAGAAGTTGGGAGTTTGTTGGGGTTTTTTTTGTACCACATCCCATACACGTTACAACTCCCGGGAGTTTATGCATGCATCACCTGTCCATTCATGAAAAAAATCAACAATGTTTTTTTTTTCTATTAGCATGATTAGCCTATGCTTATATGCTTATATATTCATGTGGGCTAAAATGAGTTCAATTACAGCAAGCAAAAAAATTGAATTTTATTTCTTTTTTCGTTTTTTTCTTATATTTTTTTAGTTAGCCTAGTTTGTGTTGTACATAGCGCATTGGTAAACCTCTCCCTTTCCGTAAATATCCGAGGGTGATTCGAGCAATCGCAACTTCTCGGGCCTTTCCGACAGGCTCGGAAAATCTAGGTCACATGATTACTTTCACTTTAGAGGTTGGTATATATGTGTTTCGATTTTGGAAAGCTATTCAGTAGTACGATTTAGAATATGCTAAAAGAATAAACCTCGAACTGAAAACGAAGAGTATTAAAACTAATACTGAAGTAAGCTAAAAAAAATATGTCTGAATTGATATTTGATATTTATGATAAACATGTACGATTACGCATTATCTGATTATGCTGTGATTATGCTTTCAGTGAGTAATGTTGGAAATCGTTTAGGCCTATGCAGTAATATTCTATCAGCCTGAATTTCCCATCGAGAAACTAATATGGACTTTTCCCTATAATAGTTGCATGTTTATTTATATGCATGTATAACCGTTACATATGGGGGCATCTTTTATCCCCGCTCACCAACCAACCCATAAATGATCATATATATAAAATGTTAAAAGAGACATTCTAGAAATTGACCTTATTTAATATTTAGTTCTGGGATTTTTTTAAAATAACTTGGCTGCTAGGGTTAATTTAATTTTGATAAGATGCATCTATAGTCTGTCCCAAGATATTTATGCAGCACATTTGATCGATTTTTTATTAAAATATACATTCCTGTGAAAGAAGTGCAATTAAATTTGATGAAAGGGAAAATTTCCAAGATATCTTCATTGACACATTATCATTTTTCACTTTAAAAAAGCACAGAATCGAAAATAGATTTCTTACGGAGATTTATAATAGAGATTGTTTACATCTTTTCTCCATTCGGAATCACTTGGAATACCTCGCGCAAATTTTCAACGTTATCATCCGGGCTTACTGCAATACAAAATCCCCGTAGACATTACATTTTTTAGCCTTGTATTGTAAACTGATAAGCTAACGGGGGCGTTTCAACTGAGAAATCTTGGAAAGTTTTCTTACTTTTGAATGAAGATCGTTTGAACCCTGAGGTATTTATAAATATCGAGTAATTAAGCAAAATGTGAATCCAGGATATCTTGGGACAGAGTATAACAGTTATTCATTATGTTCATTGGCATACATATGAAATGTTGATTGAAAATACTAACTTTTATTATTGCATTAAAAATGTCAGTGTTGTGCCCTTGAACAAAGTTTCTAGGTCAAAGGTTAAGGTCATATCAGAATTATGTGAAAAATCCTTGTTCGGATCATATATTCTCATCCCTCAGTCCAATCTGGCTCATACTTTACAGTGTGCCTTTGGTCAATGGATGTGCAGTAACCTTGAATGAAGTTTCAAGGTCAAGGGTCAAGGTCATATCTGACCACACCAAAAAAAATTTCAGCATATTTTATCTCCCCTGAACCCTACCTGGCTCATACTTCATGTAAACAGCTTTTGGGTAAATAGTGTGTGCAATGAACTGAAGCCATAAATTATTTACCATTGGCTTAAACTTGCTCATATTTAACCCCCAAAATGCCTGTTGTTAAGGGGTATTGAGCTTGACTTAAAAGTTCAATGCAAACCTGAAAATTTTCTAAGTCATAAGTCAATGTCAAATCAAAATCCTCGGAAATGCTTTTATCCTGATTTCCATTACTACTTTAATTAAGCATATATTGTAGGTTTTTTTTCTTACTACTGTTTTATTTTTTATCCATTTGCCATCATAATCAGTAGTCATTAAAAAAAAAAACCAGGGCTCTTTTAAAAACAGTAAAAAGCTAAACCTCTTTAGAATCAACTGTGGGAGGTTGAATTCTTAGCAAACTTAGCAATTTTTTTTTAATGAGAGCGATTGAGAACAATTAAAAATACTTTGTACATATGTTTAATGTTCATAAGTTCTAAATAAGTGATCTAAAAATAAGTTTTACGTTATCTTTTGATTATTTTGGATTATAATGTTTCAGGCATTTACAATTTGAATGTACATGTTCTTTTTTATAGTGAGTATAATTTTAGTACGTATACAGTTACTCAGACAATAAAAATTTCCTTTTTTTTCCAGACCAGCCATGTGTCTCAAAGGCCTATCTTATCTGCCTGTGATTACAATTATTCTAACCCTTGGAACATTCATCTTATCTTACATTTTTGCTGTTCTCAGAAAAGATGTCAATGCATATTTTCCATATATAAGGTAGAGTATTGACATTTTATGTATTTGTTCTAGCTAGCTAGTGTATACTTTAGAAGAGGAGTAACTTAAAAGTGAGGATAATGAATTTAGTATATCTGAAAAATTCAACAGGACATGTTTCTGATTTTGTGTTTTATTTAAAGATTGAATTGATCTCTCACAATTGCAAAGTATTTATCTGTTAATGTCTAATATACTGGTAATTGTAATGATAATAGATTTATTTTTCCACAGTGATACAGGAACAAAAGTTCCAGAGAGTTGTGTATTCGGTCAACTTTTAAATATGGCCTCAGCGATTGGTAAGATAATTAATCTAAGCTTATCTATTAGAATTTAATCTATCCATTTTTGTAATTTTGATATACATGTACATTTATACAAAAATTCTAATATTTCAATTTTAATTTGTGTATCCTTTATCTATTTATCAAGGTAAACATCTAATATATATTTGTATTTTTACTTTTAAGCCATCTGCACAATATATGTTCGATACAAACTGGTGAAGAGTATTGTCCAGCCAGAAGACGATTCCATCTTAAAGCTTAACAAGCACGCCTTCTTTTGGGGTATTCTCTCTCCACTAGGTCTTAGTCTAGTCGCTAATTTTCAGGTACACTGATTTAACTATCACGAGCTCATAGTGCAGTTTTCATGTTACCTAGATCTCAATCTATTGTTATTAAAAATGATTTTCAAACAGTTCAGGATAACGAAGGCAAAACTAACACTCTGATGTTACCAATTGATTATAAATCATATTATTTAACATTTTGACATATATAATTATATTTATCTTTTTTCAATGAGACTATAGATATATTCTAAACAAGGTATTAAGGGCTTTTCATAATTCTTAAAAGTATTGTATACCAACATTTATTTGTGAAGACTATTTTGTGCTTAAGTGTAGATAAAGTTGTTTGCAGTGACTAATTTGACTAAGCCCAAGTTAAAAATATTTATCAATTAATAAAAAGATTGAATGTCTGTTTTGGACAAGAAAGATTTGTGACGATAGCTAGGCTCTGGAGGTTCTCCCAAAGTTTTCTTGCATGTGAATAAAAGTTGGTTTACAGGTTTTCATCTGTTTAGATCACACACTAAGTATAAGTTTTTGAATGTTTCAGGAAACATCTGTGGAGATTGTCCATGTTATCGGAGCAACCATGGTCCTGGGATTCGGCGTTGTGTACGAGTTTCTCCAAACGGCCATTTCATTCCAAATGCACCCTTCCTACAATGGCCTAAGGATCTGTAAAATCCGCCTGGTGATAAGCATAATATCTGTGATAGGATTCCTAACAAGTAAGAGGATACATTCATTACATTTTGACTTTTTAACTTGGACTCTGACGCAGATTTACTTCTAGATAAACTTATGATACATAAGGCCTAAGGAGCAAAATGGAGCATACCCTAAAGGTGATTTGCCCTCTGCCGTTGATAAAATAAGTACCTAGTCAGAAATACCTGGCATTTTCCTGGCTTTTTTAAGGATTTCATATTTTACATGCCAGGCACCATTACGAAAACTGGAAATTCACTGCCTCCAACTGGAAGCGGCATTCTCGTCTCAATTTTGAATAAATATAAGTAACTTTAAACTCACTAATACAGCTTGAAATAAAGTTTTACTGCACATTTTGATAAACAGTAGTGTTGTAGACCTTTTTTCTCGCGAGATTTCAAAAATGCACAAAATCAAAATAAATCTGAACAGTTCAATAGAATGTGTTTATGGGATGTAAGAACCTATAAAAGCATTATTAGTGTGAAGTAAAATCACCGTTTTATTAATTAGTTGCATATGAAACATTTGATTCAATTCTGACATAATATTTAAAAATGAGCCGAGAATGCCGCATCCTTTTGGAGGCCGCAAATTTCCAGTTTTTGTAATGGCACCGGTTCTGACGTTTTCCTGGCATGTAAAATATCAAATCATTAAAAAAGCCAGGAACACATCAGATATTTCGGACTAATAAGTACTCTACTCAATATATTTTCACAAGCAATTTCAAAATACCTGTTTTTCAATTCCAGTTGTTTGCAGATCAATTGTCAATTTTTTAATTAAAATTTTGCTCAATTTTGAAACAAAAAACCATATCTCTACCTATCCTACATGTCCATAGCACATTACACAGAGGGAACAGCCAATTCTACAACTACTTGGAAGTATGGGGTTAACTTGTGAGACTGTGCTCTCAGTGTAGTGTAGTATTCGATCAATGAAAAAATAATCCATGTAAAGTCAACATCAACAATTCAAAAATACTCAAATGAATAATGTAAACTTTTTTTTTACTATAATGCTATCTGAATTTAAGTTGACACTGCTTGTGAATGCAGTTTTTAAAAATAAGAGGATTACAATATAATTTTTTTTTTTATGAAATGGAGGAGAAAATACTTTGTAGATTTGACTGTGAGGTTTGAGAAAATGCTTCGATTTCATGACGACAAATTATCAACCGTAATAAAAAAGATATTTTATAATCAGAACTAACAACTTCAGGAAATAATGTAATTTTAGATAATCTATCATCATAGATTGTCAAAAGAAGGTTCATTACTACAACTAAATGTATATATAATTATTATCTAATCCTTTTGACTTACTTTATATATGACTTTTGAATAATACAGTCATTACACAGCAAGTTTCCATAAATAGCTAATACTTTCTAAGATTATCATTGTATGTGAATAATGGAGTTTTTGATTTGTGCACAACAGGTGCCAAGCATTTCTGTCCTAAGTATCTTAAAATTACAATAGGACAGGCAGTAGAGATATACCCTGTAGTGTCACCCTGGGATTAAATCCTTGTATCAATGATGTCATTCAATGCATAGAAAAACTGAAAATGATTTAAGTGTATTAAGTATTTAGAGAGATTAAAGGCTTAATGCTCCATGTGAATTATGTGAAGAAAAATAATTTATTATCTGTACCCAATCACATGTCTCAAACTAGCCTCAGATAGGGAAAATTGGGTCCATAGTTGGGCTAAAGCATAATAGTACAGAGATTTATCACTCATCTGTACACTTGGGTTTTTTAAAAATTAATTTTGCTTTAGAGATGATTTTTAAAATCAAATCTAACTTTAATATGGCAGAGATTGCTGAAAGTATACATTTTTTCAAGTCAGAGTAATATCTTTAATACCAGAGGGTTATTATACCTTAAAGGAAAAAACCCTGGAAAGTGTGACTATTGGTGTTAAATTCTTATTTATTGGAATGTCCAATTCTTTCTTCAGTATGTTTTGTCTGCTCATCATGGTCAAGTAGTGTTAGTTATATGTATATATTATCGTACCAGGGGCTCTAAAGGTTGAGCCGACCATGGGGTTCATTAAAAATAGACATGTTGTCTAGCTGAACATTGGGTCTCCATTGAACTGTCAGTAGGGGACTTTGTCTGTGGTTTTTTATGATCGATGATCAACCAGGGAGGCCAAATTATAAACACACAATGGTCATGTCCACTAATCCACTAATGTCAGAAATAAATCGGGGATATACATATGTATGTGCAAGTCATTTCGCGGGGGTGTCTGAGGTCACTAAAAGGGTCAATAATATAAGTATTTATAAGTAAAAACGGTTTATTCCCATTTCACCCTTAACTGTAAAAGTTAGTATTCCCATTTCGCCTTAGTAGGCTATAAGGTGAATTAATGCAAGTTGGGAACTTGTATAAACATATATGCATCTAATATGTGTAAATATTGTTTGTAATACAGGTACACTGTATTATCATTGATCTAAAATTGTTTGTTCTTAATAAAGTATAAATAATTTGG
>CM035818.1:45964525-45982025 GCA_020458035.1 Magallana ariakensis | reverse complement strand
AAAAGCATGACCCCCGGGTGTAGGGTGGTGCCACAATGGGGGGGGGGGTCAAATTTTTACATAGGAATTTATAGAGTAAATCTTTAAAAATCTTCCTTTCAGAAACTAATCAGCCAGGAAAGCTGAAACTTATGTGGAAGCACCCTCAGCTAGTGTAGAATCAAGATGTGAAAATCATGACCCCTGGGGGTAGGGTGGGGTCACAATGGGGATCGAATTTTTACATAGGAATATATAGAGTAAATCTTTAAAATCTCTAAAACTAAGTAGCTAGGAAAGGTGAAACTTATGTGGAAGTATCCTCAGGTAAGGACTAGGTAGATTTAAGTTTGTTCAAATCATGACCCCCAGGGGTAGGATGGGGTCACAACGGAGAGGGGGGAGGGAGACAAATTTTTGACATAGGAATATATGGAGAAATATCTTCTACAAAACCATTTGTCTAGAAAATCTGTAACTTTAGTAAAAGCAACCTTGGGTAGTGTAGATTCAAATTTGTTAAAATAAAAATCTTGAGGAGTAGGGTGGGGCCACATTCAGGATCCAATTTTACAAAGGAAAACATTTTTAATTCACAAAAACTGAAATGTTATAATATATATGGTTTTACTGCCAATTTGTGATTCTTTAAAATTGTTAAGACTTTTGCCCCTGGACGATTCTTGGGCCTCACAAGGGGTTCAGAGTTTGATGTAGGTTTATATCCCATGTATAAACAATTGTCTAGGATCTTGTTGAGAACTGCGATGCTCAACAAGTGATATGAATATAAAATCATCCTGTCAAAAAAGGGACTTGATTATAAACATAAGAATATCTACATGTATAACTACATTGTCCAGATATTTTGTATTATGTCGATCTCCATTAAGCTGATTTTATCATGCCTATTGTTGCTCAGGTGAGCGATGTGGCCCATGGGCCTCTTGTTTGAAGGACCGCTTATATTTGCGGTAATTGCTATAAAAAGTTTTAGGTATGGTCAACACTTTGATGAGACTGTGTATATTGTGGATACATCTAGGAAATTACTGAGAGATCTCGACGAAGATTACATGGACAACTGTAAAAAAAAAAAAAAAAAAAAAAAAAAAAAAAAAAACTCCTGAGGGATGTGGATAATTTTTCAACGCTCAGCAACTATTAACAACTGTCTGCCGCCTCAGTGACAAAAAAAAAATTAAATCTAAGAAGTTGACATCCGCGATTTGTCAGATTGATTTGACATGATTAGTACAAGTAATTTTTATAAATGTACTAGAATGTAAAGGTATCACTATTCCACATTTTGTATTATTGATATATTTTGTAACCGATATTTCTTTCTGTTGCACAACATTAAACAACGTCTTATTGTACGACATATTTTTAGATATGAAGTTATATGTTCAATTCAGTTTCCACCAATGAATGTTCCGTGTGCTTTTACTGATAACAATATGGCCATTTTAATTTTGATATGCTGTGTTTGTCACGCTGAATCAGCTATGTAGGCTATGTGTGGTATGGTGATTTTTAGAGTTCATAATAATTCTCATTAAGATAAGTGATAAATTTAATGTAGATTCGAGTTTTAAAAAGATGTTTGTAATAACTGTACTCAGATAAATATACGGGCGGACAAATTAGCGAAAATTGCTGGTATGACCGATATTTTAAAAATTTTGGATTTTTTATAGTATAAATATAGTTATTGCTAGCGCTCTCGAGCGCTAGCAACTACGTTAGTCCTTTTTACTGGAATACGCATTCTCAACTTCACGGTAGGGCATTCTGGGAATTCTACTGTAGATAAACTATGTGAATTTTGTTTTATCATCTTCAACAGTAGTTTAGGATTTATATGCAAAGCTTATCTAAAATTATAATAAATAGTCAGTTTTTTTAACTACCCTCAAGCTCGTAAAATAACATCAGATATGTTATCCGAGCTTGCCGGAAAGTCCCGAGAAGATCCGAATCTTGAGTACCATTGGTTCTACTGGTCTCTGATTTGTCACGTCAAAATTGAAATTACAGTAAATACAGAATGCACAATTTAAGCGAAGTTAATGGGCTATGTCATTACTGATGTGAAGCCAACTCTATAGATTCGCCATTCTGAATTGAGATGCCCCCTCTCCATCCCAACACAATTCCAGTGCACCACTGTGCCTTCCTATTAATAATAAATCGATTCAGAAAATTAAACCAATGGTTTAAAAATCTACCTTTGTGTTATATAATGGCTATAGCGCTAGCTCACCAATCTTTTTAAACGATAAGCTTGTTAGAAATGTAAAGCAGTCTGGACAAAAAAAAACAACAAAACCTATGAAATACGAACAAATAAGTGAATGTTTCATATCGGTGACACTTATAATCGAAATACAGATGTAGTTGAAAAAAAAAGAATGGGTTATACTAGTGTAAGTGTTTTGGGCCTCGAGGATTACTTGATAAGACTATATTTCCAACCCAATTTCTTCCCTGTTTCTTTCTGTTCATTCTTCTACTGACAAAACCAAATTCAGATATAGGTTGAGCCTAATTAGAAGCAACTTGTCCATATATCAGGTATCCATATAGTTGTAGTAACTTCCATACATGTATGTGGAAGTATTCGTTAAAATAAGGAAAGAAAAAAAGAAAAGAAAATAACATACCCTGCTGACACGTGTTATTAATTTCTGTTGTATTTGCTACCTTCGCACCCACAAGAACCACCAAAGAAACCATTTTGTTATAGAGGCTGGATGTTCATCCAATTAACCACCCAATCTACCTTAACATCTGTTGTATCCATATACCATATAATGTAGTAAAGAAAAATTCCAAGTACTGGTGTATTTTAGGGTTTAAATTGGAATATTTTTCTATAACTTTATACAGAGCTCCCCGTCCGAAGGAAATTAGTTTAGTCTAAACATGGCAGCAACTATTCATCCCTCATAAGAAATAAAAGTGGTTTACGACGAAAATTCACCCAAAATTTAGCATAGTTCCTTTGTTCTAGGCACGGCTAGTGCTGTGGTATCAAGGATCCAAGGCCATCCCGAGGATAAACTTCACTGGAAACCCACGGACGGAGTAAGTTGGCTAATACATTGTACGCTTTTTCAGTTCGGGAAGGGTGATGTAAGATTAGGTCTTTAACGTTTCTTTATGTGCAATAGAGGGTATCTTAAAAAGAGTCATGCTTAAGGTGAGACAAAAACAGTCACCAAATTGATACGATAAAAATCATAGAGTACATTGTTTACATAATAAAACGCATTTTGTAAATTATGAAACACAATTATACATAATTTTCAGGGGTTTGCAGCTCACATAACCAGCGCAATATCGGAATGGGTTACAGCCTTGGCATTTATCGGCTTCTTCTTCACTTTCATTAACGACTTCCGGAAACTAAGTATAAATGTTGAAGCTCAGCTGCAGGTTCGTCATTTAGACGAACATTACGTGCCATATGATGACGTCAACGAGGAATCCCGGCTTCTTGTGTAATAGATGGATTTTTGCATGTATAAGAGTTCGGGATAAATCTCATTCAAGAATCTGTGTGCTTTAGTAATATGGATCGTTTTACTTTGAATCAAGTAATTTAAAACTTGTCTGATCGAAATTCTGATGTAGTCTTTGGTGTTATCAAGGTATCGTTGGATAAGTAGCGGAAATAATGTAAATAGGTTGGATGTTTTGAAAATGTTATTTACCAGAACTGAATGACGAGCATTATTAAGACTTTTTGCGAATGACCAGCATTATGAAAACTTTTTGCGGAATATTTCTTTTTTTCTGTTTTTGTTAAAAAAAAATATACTATAAGACATAGCAAAAGTATGTTTTGAGCCGATGTTTTCTATGGGAGAGATTTGTTATGGTATGAAACGCATTGAGAATTCAACGTGGATTTAAGTACAACATATTCAAAGAATAATCATTCCTTATTTAAAAAAAACAATATTAGACTATGAAATACTTAAATCCTAAATTATCTATATAAGAGGTAAAATTGGAAAAACCTCAGCCTGTTTCGAATCCGTTACTTTAAAACAGATCAATCGCGCTACGCAATATTTACCTCCCGAATCTGCGTAGCTGGCTGGGTTAGAAGCAGACGGGGATTTTTTAGGTGAGCGATATGGTCCACTGGCCTCTAGTTTAAAGACCGTGAATGTTTTCATTCCATGTATCTCTGAATCTCCATCTCTTATACTTTCTTTTATTTTATTTTTCTTTTCTATTTTACTTTGGACATTTCATTTATAGTTTTAAGGAGGTTTTCAATCTGTTTTACTTGAATCCGTTGTGTTTGATTTTGTATCACTTACATGTACATATTATTTCCATTTCAGACTGTTGTGTTTATTGGTAATCAGTTTACCACTTGTACATTATTAAATGAATTGTATTTTGTTACTATAAATACAATGCGTTTATGTGATCGCTTCCATTTTGAGGCATTTTTTAATTTCAATATTTATATTTGTATGCTGTTATAACTCTGTGTTCGTTTCAAAATCATCAAAGATATACTAAATGAAACATTGAGTAATTCATATACTAACTAACAAAATGTTGGTAGATTTTGCAGGTTTCCCAACATCAAAGATTTAAGCAGTAATGTTTTATCTGTCATATTAATGCAGCTTTGTATATCCAATTCCCCATGAATGTTTCAATGCCAAATGCTTGCTTGTTAAATATAATAAAAGATTAAATTATATTTTACTGTTTTTCGTTATAAATCTTCCCATCTTTTTGGCCCATTTAATATCAATTGCTGAACTAAGAGAGATAAATCTGAAACGCTACGTTTCCATATCGCTTTGTCCTGTATGATTAATGGTTTTTTTTTTTTTTTTTTTTTTTTTTTTTACAAAATCGAGTATGCACTATTAATAAGTGATGGCATTAATCATTAAATTTGACCATCTTATTTTTGAAGGAATGTCAGGTCAAGGTCATTATCTTTTCCCTCAACATTAAGGATAATTCAAAAAGGGTATAATAGTCAAGTATGAAACACATTTTACTGTTTCAAAACAGTATATGTACTTCTCTTTATGAATAAAAAGATGATACCACAAACTGTACGAATTACAGAAAATACTACCTAAATAAAATGAGATATACATATGCACCGATTTCGATATTTGACAAGGCGCTAACTTTCCCTGATTTCGTTAGCTTTTCAAGATATTTCTTTGTTTATTTTTCAATTTTTCTTATACATGTATTCAGTTTATATCTACATTAATATATGAAAAAGTCATAAAAATATACAAAATTGACAGAAATGCAAATATTTTGACGATCAGATAGGAAAGAAAAATACGGATTTTAAATTTTCTTAACAGATACTTTTAAAAATCTCTCAAAAGCTAATAAGAATGTAATTTGTCAGGGAAATAATATTTAATAAACATGTTCTAAAACCCATGTTCATAATTGTCGATTTCATTTAGTTAAAAAATCTTTTATGATCTTCTTGCTTTAAAAATGTGAACTTAAGTTATGCTATCAATAGTAGTTTTGTTTAACAAAAACCTGTGATACATTCCTATCCCAATATTCCACCAAATATATAGTCGACTGACAATAATGAGAATATATTTTTTATATTCCGATAGGTCAGGCACCAGAAAATACTTCCTTTTTAAGATAATTGTTTGTTACAAAATAGTAAATGGTTTATTTTAGTTTTTTTGCGGTGCCTGTTTTGGTACAAAAATCATCTAAGGAAATCGTAACTGAAAGTGAAAACTAGAATAAGAAGTGTATGGTTATGTAGTGGGAAGGCTAAGAAAGTGAACAATGAAGAAACTAAACTCAAAAATCTCTAGCATTTTATTGTTTTAAGAGAATAGGTAGGTGTTTTAAGATATCCAATGTCAGGATACATTGTCGGTGCTAGCACGATAAAGAACCCTCGCTTTATTTAATGGCGTAGGTTCCAAACTAAACTTGAAGCCCATCACTGGTATATAAAAAGTAGTTACGCCTTTTAAAAATGAGTAAAACAATCTGAAAGGGAAGTAAACAATATCAATTAACCTTTTCTCTAGCAGAGTTGTTCACTTGATTCACTTTACAGCATATACAGTATATTTACAGCAAATCGATGCAATATCCTATGAGCCTATATTGAATAAACCTATGTTATCAACATGTAAAATCATAATTTATTAAATTATTATTAATCATACCCAACAAGATGGTACTTGGTTAGGAATATTCTCAATAATTCTGACTTTGCTGTAAGAAGTAAACAACGTTTATTGTCTTCAGGAATAAAATAGAATCTCTGGGGGAGTTAGTAGGATGCTACATTGTACTTGTAGATATATACATAGTATTGGATTTGAAGAAGTTTGATGACTCATTAAGATATTAAATATAAGAAAAGGCACCTGTTATTAACCATATTACAACAAAGCACCAAATTATTCTTTAAAACAATTGTTGTATATTGCACTTTGAATAAGTTTAATTACAGGATTTGTCAAATTTAAAAATCAGCATTCTTTCTTTACTTTTGCAATTTCATTTCAGTTTCTTTTTTAAAAGAATTATTATTCTACAAATAATATTTTTATAAGATTTAAAAATATTTTTTTTTAAGTTTTAGGGTTTTTATCCTTATAAATTTATTTAGTAAAAGATTTACGTCTTTTGTCATATATACTTAATTAATGTAATTTGAGAAGCAATTTCTATTTCGGAAATTGTAATTTTTCTTATCTTTATCTCTTTCTTTTGGAGATTTTAGAAACAGATTTTACCTTTTTGAATTGACGTCACAAGACGTTATAATATTTTGTTAAGTTCTGAGCAAGTTTTGAGCAGATATATTAATACAGTTCGGTTTCCACAATTGAAGCTAAATAAATGACTAAGTTGCAAGCAGAATTACGTTAATAGCACGATTTGAAACAAAAGGAAATTTTCGTAATACAAACAAATTATACACAATAGGAGATAATGAAGAGATTTTACCGGGTATTTGTCCTTCAGTGGTAATATCGTTTTTAAAAAAAGTACTTTAATGATCGACTAAATCAAATTCTTTTTTAAGCAAATGGCGCTATATGATAAGTGCCTGAATTTTTTATCTTGCAGAAGAATCTTTGTAAGTTTTTGCTCACTGTATCAAAGATACTTTAAAGATGAGTACTTTTACAATTAATAATACACATTTTTATTTTTCAATACTATATGCATACTATAATGGAATAATTATGCGCTAAAAATGTCTTTAAAATCAATTTTAATTCTGCCTATGGTTATGTCAACTTGAAAACGTGTACTTGCAAATGATAGCTTTACGTTCATTTCGTAAAAAAATAACCCATAAAATAAAATAAACCACTCGGTTTGCCTTTGAAATCGTACAAATTTACTGTAGTAAAAATGACCCATTACATGTTTATGTATACGGTACATTACTACATTGCAAGAATATTCAATATCTTGACTCTCGTGCATTATTATTCTACTTTGGTTTGGACTTAAAGAACTGTCTTTCCACAAATGTTTATTTAAAAATAAAAATAGTCATAACACCAAATTTCATTTTTAAATAAACATTTGTGGGAAGACAGAACTATATATATCGTACCTCAAAGTTTATAGCTACTGGCCTTTTATAAAGGACATTTATAGAAATATTTACTTGACAATTTTTGATTCCAATAACATTCTCGTGAATGAGACTAATTCTTGAAGCCTTTCTTTGAATTCCGAAATAATTCTAACGCCTTCCATGCGTTCTTCTCCTCATATGAATTTAATAAATAACAGAAACACAGCAAGGTTTTTTTTTATTTACAATAACACATTTCGATATCGAAACATACGTTGTATTCTTTTCATTCACAGAAATATTTCTTACTTTTGAACTTCAGGAATATTTCGGTCAAACCATTAAAGAAAACGGGAATTAAGATATTTGGTTGAAATTTATAACCATCTGAAATCGCATTAGACTGTCTGTATGTATACCTACTTGTATATAACACACATTATGGAATATAAAACCCATAAAATGCAATATGGTAGGAACGTGTTACTCTGTGATCTCTGCTTTTATCGATTCACGCTAGTACAGAATACCCTTGCAAAACCACTCACACCTTGTAGCATAATCGCTTCGCATTAGAAGTTAGTTCACAGAATTAATGTTCATTTACATTTATTAAAAAAAGAAAGTTGATATGATGTGGAGTTATTATTGCGTTTCATACGCGGATCCGACGTAATGTGCACATAACATGTTCGCTAGATTATGCAGTACCCTTTCCCGCCGCGCGCTCTCCACAAGAGCCAGTCAAAATTACTCCGCTTCGACGCTGGAGAGTTTTGATAAAAATGAAAATGCATATTAGATGTTGATTAAATTCAATTACTTTCACAGTTGGGTTTCGGGGGTATAAGATTTGATACGGAATAGTTAGACTGTGTTTACTTCGAGTTTCAGGCCATGTGGTTTGTCGTTGCGAGCACTTTTCTTCTTTCTTTCTCAGTACTTCTGTTTTTTCTGTACTGTCTGGTATTTGGTGTTCCCTTTATTCTTTTGCACGGAGAATGTAATGCATTTTTGGTATACGACATGTCAAGAGCAAACTAACTATATTCACTGTCTCTGTGTTGATCATTGCATTATCTATGCCGAATAGTGTGCTCAGAGAGAGAGAGAGAGAGAGAGAGAGAGAGAGAGAGAGAGAGATAGAGATTCACATCAAATCTAATTCAATCTTTAACAAATATAGAAGTCCCTTTAAACAACTTTGTTTTCCGGTACTATGCAATAAAATCAAATATTCAACCCACCCCCTCCCCCCTCCCCACACCCAGAAAAAATAAATCCTACACACCGAGTTTTCTATACCGCAGTGCCAACCACACACCTATAAGCTGCAAAATAAAAACAATGAAGATCCTAACACATTACTGAAGTCATAAATTGTGGACAGTTCAGTTGTCTGCAACATGTTGAACTCTTGATCCTTTAGGAATAAACTTTGTTTGAACGTTTAATTTAATCAAAGGTTGAAAAAAGATTTAACATGTACTTTTTATCTTCCTTTTCCAATACTAGACGTTTTGGTTTTTTTTGCATTCATTACTAATGATGTTATGAATATTCCAGTTGCAACTGAAAATAAAAAAAAAATTAAGTTATTCGTCATAAACCAAACGGACAAATTTTGGTAACTATTAGTTTTATCACTACTCATTAATTTGTTATCATTATTATATCGCATTCTGTTTGATATCTGCTTTTCGTACTTTACTATTTTGAAGAAAGAAATAATGAGATGGTTTTAAAACAAGATCAAAAGTCTCATAATAATGAGTTTGAATGTGAAAAAATACCAAGAGAGCAAAGAACTAAAGTTTAATTCAGATTAATAAAATAAAAACTTCCGTAGATTTCAAAATAACATTATCAAAATCAACCATTTCCTTTAAACAGCGATCGCTCTGATGGGTCTTTGAATGAAAAAAAATCTTGGCATCATTTCTTATCATTAAAGATTGAAAAATTCAATTACGTATATACTTTTCCAGCCATTGGCGTCGATTTGCTTTTAAGTGAATTGCATGGTGTCTTGCTTCTATCTGTGTATCATATAGATTAGATCATAAATAACGCAAGGTTAAAGTGGTTGCTCATTAGCACCTATAAGCATCTAATAAAGTGACGGATTGCGCGAGAGTAAAGTGGCGTTTAGCCGAGGTTTAGGGTATGGTCAACGTGTAAAGCGCCTGGTTTCGCGGATTAGCCAATGTGGCATCGCAATATTGACATTACGTCACAAGCGCGCCAAAAATTACCTTCTGCGAGGGAAGTATCAAGCAACTGCATTATATTTTATGCAAACATATTCACACATGTCGAAAGTGGTGGGTCGGGTTTTGGTCCTGACATAGCAGAATATCTCCGGGTAGGAATCTTTGCAGACGTGTCAAGGTTTTTATTCTGTTCTGGGCCCATACATAATTAGACAGAAGGGTGGTATCCCGGGGAGCTTTGGAAGGCGCTCTCCGACTCTTCTCTGCTACATATATCTACTGTTGTACACCGCGACTGCCCCTCCTTAACTCTGCTATATTTATACAAGAGGCAACGATCCGAAAAAATTTGAGGTAAAGCTTACTCTGCGACTTGAAGACTACAACTTTGAACTCATCTTGCTTGGATATCACCAACATAGAGAAGTGATTTGTTTGGAGTTGAGATTCTTTGAAAATCCACACAGCTTAATTATACCAACTTATTTTATCTGCGAAATTCAGAAAAAAAATTAATTTTTCTGTTTGGAAAATGTCTATGTTTTCGGATTACGCGAGCATGACCGACGCCATGCGTGGTCCTGGGGGTTTGGACATGTTGGGAGGGACCATGCCCCGTCCCCCCGATCTCACCCTAGGACACAGGCCAGAATCTTACAACCAACATACAATTGAAGGAATTCTCGGAACTCGTGGTCGAGATGGCCTCTCATTAGAGCGAATCAATAAAGGTTGGTTAATTAATTATTTGGTATAGCATCTTATCGAAATAAATTTTTATTTTTTGTAAATTGTTTTGGTCCAGTGTAATTTTCATGAGAAATGATATTGGGCAATTAATTGAAATAATATCTACTACAATCATATAGATTGATATCCTCGTTAGAATAAAAATCCAAGAAGTTTTAAATCAGACTAAAAGATGCCACATCTTAATATGTTAAGCTGTTATATCTAGAGATGTCAGAATTGTGGTTTTCTTAACACCATCATATTTCAAGTGTTCTTTATTTAAATGATCATAAATTATCTTTATCTTTGAAAGGTTAAGATGATCTTGTTAGTAAGCCATTCTATTCGCCACGATTGCCGGTTGATTGGAAATAATAAATTTGATTACTTTCAATCAAGATAAATTGCTATTTATTTATGTTAATAATCTTAGTAAGCCGCCATATAACTCAATTTTTTGATAACGATCAAAGTCTACTGCTCACGGATAACAACTATATTCACCACGGATGGTTTTTATTGAGTGTGAAATTTAGTAATTTCTTCTTTCTCCGAAGGAATTTCATTAGTTCCAAAGAGCTTCAAGCTGCAAAATTACTGTGAATTTGCAAAGGATTTCTAAATATGAAATTGGAATCCTGATTGTTCTCCAAAAATGCCGCCTGTAAATACTTAATTCATGGAATTAAAAAAAAAACCACAATATTGTTTTTCTACAAAGGTACCATATTTTTATTACAGTAATTTATTATATTTACTGTTTAATTTTATATTTTGTTTATTTTCTGTTTCCTCAGAAATGGAAAGAGAAATTAACAAATCTATCCACAATGGTTCAAACGAAAACGTTTCATCGAACATGGACAAGATGGATTCTCCGGGAAACAGCGGAAAGTCCGGACCAAACTCTCCCGAAAAATTCATCAAACAAGAATCAGAGGACAACGAAGGCGACGATGTCAAGAAAGATGACATGAGTGATGGAGACAAAAGCAAAAAGCGACGGAATCGGACGACGTTCACCAGTTTCCAGTTGGAGGAGATGGAGAGAGTTTTCCAGAAGACTCATTATCCTGACGTGTACGCCCGGGAACAGTTGGCGCTGCGCTGTAACCTGACCGAGGCCAGAGTCCAGGTAAAGACGAGTATTCACATTACATATAAAAAAGGTGTAAGACATTAAAAAAATCGGCTATATATCGATGGTAGATGTACAATCATGTAGAAAACATGCAGTAACTTATTGATATATAGATATATTGCGATGATAGCAGGAGAATATATTTAAAAACTTATTGGTATTATTCGATGGTAGATGTCAAAAACTTATTGATATAATTATTTTGCTGGAAAAGATAGAATACCCCGTAAATGCAAAAAACTTCTTGGTATATTTCGATAATTTAGGTAGAATTTATTGGTATATTTGGTGACAGAGGTGAAATTTCGTTGCATCATTGACAAAATGTCCCAGAAGTAATTGAACTTCTATAGTATTGATAGTCTTTATGATTTATCAGCAAAAATAAGCTAGTTCTAATTTACACAATATTCACAAACTTTTGAAATACTTTTATGAAAATGGCTTATATATCAATAATTTCATTGAAATGGCTTTAAACAATCAATTTTAAAGAAAGGTTTTCACATTTCAGATTTCAAACTATTTTAACCAAAAATATATAACATTTTAAATTTCGAATCATTTCAAACTAGAGATATCAAATTTCAAATTAAAAAGTACACAGTCACCCCGTCAAACGGCGGACATATGCAGGCCGCACCCCCAACCGAAGATTTTTGTGGATCACTCGGCACGGGCGTGAGGGGTGTGGTAGACAAATACACGTGCCGGCATTATGCAGTGTATAATACCCGGATATCGCATGTGTCATGTAAACATAGGAGGGCAATAAATTGTTTGTTTTGACATCTCCGCAAACATAAATTCGTATTTCACCGATTGGTTAATTACAATTAACGTTAATGAATAGGAGAGGAATTGTATTTATTTTACTTGGAAATTGTTACTTTGAAAAGAAACCTGTTGAAAATATACATGTACATGTATATATTATTCATCTTCGATAAATTTCGGATATTTGAATGAGATACATGTATTAAGTCATGTATTGCCTATTTGTTCTTTCTGGTGGATTTCAAGAGATGAATCCAATATTATCCAAAATTTAATATAAAAAATCTCCATAATTTAAATAATTCTCCATTCTTATTATTTTTTGTTGCTTCAAATGCATGTAATTCCGTGATAAGAGTGATAAATAAATCATTTTTACGACTTTCAGAACATCTGAAGTGTGTATGCGTGACCAATGAAACGATAATACGCACTGTTAAACATTCTAATGTATTTGTTTTTACCGAGATTTGTATGAAATATATGCTTTTCTGCAATCTAGTCATTTTATCAAAGAAATAAATCGAACAAAACAAGCAGTGAAATGCAGGCTCTTGCATGCTCCACATGTGAACAATCGCAGATACATGTAGCAAGAAATGTCTTATCTTTTTCCGATAATCATTTTTATGAGATTTTTGAGAGAAAATTTTAAATTGTTTACGTTCAGGTTTGCAAATGTGAAATTCGAGTGCTTTAAATTGTATCATATTGTTATTCATAATTCAACAAAATTGTATTTTTTAAGCGTTTCTACTTTGATGTTCAATAAAAAGTATAAGTGCTTATTCATAATAAAGTTAATAACTTATCTTTTTAGTAGGGTGTATTTAACTTTTCTTTTTAAAGTTTATAATTCTTTTGCTTATGCTATAGCTAAAAATTATGATAGCAATCTAATCACATAAGTGCACATTTTCTCTATTTTCTAAAAATAAAAAAAAGCGTAAAAACTTCTACGATTTAAAATAACCCAAATAACTTACACAAAATTCAATGAATCAACAATATTTTAGATCGTTTGATTTGCTTCTCAAAGTTCACAGTATATCTTTTGTTGCTTCAAGATACAATTCTCATTTTATTTGTTGAATGTGTAAGATTATATATCAACAAATGTTAAGTTTTCTTAGCTAAAAAAAATGAATGAAAAAACATTGATTTAACAGTTTTTAAAAATTAAGAAATCATTAGGTTTTGCGTTTGTTTGTTCACAAACTTCCTTATTTTATTCTTGTGTAGATCAATAGAAATTCTCAAATATATTTATTTGTAATACTTATCATTTAATTTCTATAATTAAATTTTTTTTTTTGTGATGTAAGAATAAGAAATCGGCATGCTTTTCTCCAAATTAAACAATTCGTGGGGAAAATAAAAAGCACTTTGTACTAGTACATTTACATGAAGAATTTTGTTAGACATGCATGTTTTTACCTTCTTTAATTAAATTTATGTTCAAGAAAATTACATAAGAATATATTGCTTTTATATGATTAACTATTCATTAAAATAATCTTTATCAAATACGTACGAGTAATATCCGTCCCTTAATAATCATTAAATATTTTTCATTTGAAATGCAAAATAAAATTAATGCTGTTTAATTTATTATTTACACTCCAACTTACAAATTTATGATTTAAATGTACTCGTTTCATCCCGTGCTTTTCTTTTATTTTCTTTTTATGCTTGTCGACAAACACATGAAGCCATCAAATATAAACTGCCACTTGAAAACAAGTGGTAAGGCTTCTTCGGGAGGCAAATTTTTTCAAGTACATTTTTAATTTGTTTTCTTTCTAAAAACATTATTCTCTCTTACCAAAAAATCTTGACTTTACTAAGTGTGAAGTGGATAGGACAAAATGTGGAGTTATTTAACAAACTCCATTGAATGAAATTAATTTAATTCTCGGCAATCTTTTTCCTCAGAAGAAATTTAATTTTCTACTCCATTCCAGAATTAACCAAAATCACCCTCAGTTAACGAAAATATAATTCTTTTTTACCACAAGTGTCCGGGTGAATATGAAATATGGAATCTATTACTTCTTAGAAGACTAGTAAACAAAGTGAAAAAGAGCCAAACTTGCACGTGGACAAATGTTACATGCAACGATTAAAGAAGATATGAAAATTACAGATGCATTCGTCTGTCTTTCATCTTGACCCGCTAAAATGACCCACAGCACGTTAAAAACATTGGGGTTATGTCGAAAAAGTCGATGTTAGGGGAACATAAACACTCATCAACATAATCGTATTTATCTAAGAAGCGGGCATGAAAACGATCCAGCTGATGCAAATTATTATGAATCAGCGGGGGCCGCGATGCACGCGCTATCCCGGGGTGCAACGCACGAGTCCCCGCCCACAAAAATACAGCTTGCCTCACCCCGACAACAATCGATTTCAAACACTCAAAAGAAAACCCCAAGAAAGCGTTGAGACAAAAAGTCTGGTCGCGCGTGCATTTAGATTAGTTGAAATCTACTTTTAATTATAATGGAACTTAATAGTTGCTTTCACTACTTTTTTCATTTTTTTCTCTTTCAAATAAAAAAAACCCTTCTCCTTTCTCTTGTAAAGAAAAAGAAGACGAAAGCGACTTGCATGTCTATGGATAAATTAGCTTGAAGTTCATTTGTTAACCTGAACTCAATAGCCTTTCATCAATTATATATGTTTAAATATCTTTTTGAATTAAAGAAATGTAAAGGTTCTTTGTGCTATTTAGTCTTGGCCGTAAAATTAGGGAGTGAACTATAAGAATTCGGACCGCAGACACCGGGACAACTCTCCTACCTCTCAAAAGATGTAAATATACCATCAGTGTCTCTTTTGATCGCTTGATGATAGAGAGGGGCCAAAGTAGATTCACTTATCTTGTTATAATAATTCAATTATTTGAATATGAAAATTGGTCTATCAATTACCAACTATATGGCTGAAAGCTTCTCATCGTAATCTACGCTACAGAGAGGATCTACACGAGACCCGGTGGGGTCCATACTCTAGAATTCGTTTGTCGGAGGTTTTTGATTGACTCCTCTACGATGTTTTTTCCTTATTTACACATGAATATTTAAATGTTACAAATGACTAATAACAACAAATGATTACTCATCTTCAAAACACTTGTTGGAATTATTTGTGAGTTTACGAGTCATTTTCAAATTCAATTAAACTCACGCCGAGTAGTAAATTTCATGTTATTCTTTAAAATCGCAAGGTATCAGTAATAAACAAGCATGCATTTATATTTTTGGCATGGATTTTTAATTACCATTTGGCACAGTTCTCATCTTGTTGTCTTGGAAAAAACTTAACTTTTTTGTTAATCAAATAGAATATACTTTTAAGATTTGCTGTTTCAATAGAATTAACACATCAATTATTACAAACTGTTCTCTGGTTTTTGAATATGACATGAGTAAAAGACCGCCTTTTTTAAAATTTATCAATTTTTCAGTCAAAATACTGAGGATTGCATGCATGTATTTTGTTATTGATATAATGATAACAAATTATGAATAGTTGATATGTTTTGTTCTAGGTATTAAAAATAAAATATGTATGTCAGGTCCTTCCAATAGCTGCATAGCTGTTGCATTCGTCTTGTCCGTTTAGAAGACTACCCACGAATTCGAATTATATTGATTGTAACGCGTGTTGCTCGCTTAGATTATTACATTACGGATTTCTTTTACTCTATTCAAGCATTGTTGTTTTTTAATTCATTTCATTTATAAGTCAGTTTTAATATTTAATTTTCATAGTTCGACGAATCAGAAAAGTAACATACACAAATGTAATATTCCAAGAATTTCAGAGAAGATTTTTTCTTTCTAATATAGTTATCCAAATTAAATTGTAAATGATTGAATTTTGCAAAAAAATATCAAATGTATTTGTGGTAAAAAATAATATCTCTTAATTTCTTATTTTTTTATTCACCTAAAGTGAAATTTTTTACAGCCCTGTCTTATCCTAATAGTTTTGTTTTCTAGTGACATGCTGAATATTATGATTTCGCACTTAGTTTACCTATGTTCATTTATCGTTGTTTTAAAAAAATGGATTCTGTTTGAAACCCTTGTAATAAAAACGAACATGTGAAAAAGAGAGACGCTAACCCTAATCATAATCCTAACGTTTAAAATCTATTTTATCTATTGCCTAAAAGCCTAATTTTTTTTACATGTACTTCCGAAATAAAAATTATCAAGACTTTATATATTCTAATTTAACTCATTTCATTTTGACCAAATAATCCATTGATTCAAAGTTCGAAAAGAGCGCTTAAGGTGGAATAACAAATCATCACAAAATGACTGACCCTTGATCGAAATAACATTTCGTTTTATTAAAAGGAGTTTATCGACAGCAACATGTAGCTTTCTCCATAGCCGAGTGGATAAAGTGTCGGGCTTGTGGTCCGTGCATCCCGAGTTCGAATCCCACAGGAGCTTTTGTTGTTAATTACTGAACTGAATTTTTTAGATAATTATTCATTTTTTATCCCCAAATTGCAAATTTTTCGCTTATTTGACATATGTAAAGTTTAATTATCATTATATCTTTCATAATCAAATAATTTACTGTTATTTTGAGTGACTTTTTCCAGGTGTGTTATTCCACATTAAGACTATACCCTATTTTGCTTTAACTTGGGGTTTTTCGAGGTGATTGACAACAGATAGTTCCGATGTAGATTTCACTCGATAATTACATACAAGATGTTTAAAATGACACGATTTCTTTATAAAATATATTAAAGTTTTGTTTTATTCGTTATTTGTTATCAATTACCAATTAATAATTTTTGTATCAAATTTTGCAATTGTCATAAATCAGTTAATTGTTGTTCTTGACGAACAAAAAATAATACCGGTATTTTAATTCAAGAATTGTGAATAATGAAAGTGCTATATCTAATGTCACAGTATAATAATTCGAGAATTCTGAATAATGAAAGATGTTTAAAATAAAAGCGGTATATCTAATGACACGATATTATTATTGAAATATATTATTATCATTCAAATGCGCTTTTGAATTATA